>BPLR01011190.1:0-54538 GCA_021605095.1 Caerostris extrusa
CTCGGTGTTATTTAAAAACAATTCCGACAGTTTTGCTTCAACTTTTCTTATTAAATTATTTAAAGTTTCCGTGTGCTTTTTATATTTTTAAGCGTAAGTCGATGGTGTTCAAACATTATGTTCCAATACGTTAGCATAAATTTGCATTCGGGATCATATACAAAGTTTGTATGACAATGTATGTGCTGTTATTAAACAAGTGATAAAAAAAATGTTTTTACTGTCAATTCATCCTTTTTTTCCACTGTATTGCAGAAAGTCCTTTAAAATAATTTTCATTAATCTTTTAAATTGATCTAGCGCCATCTATTGGTTGATATATGTAACTTAAATCTAAAAAGAAACTAAAATTAATTAATTAAATTTGATTACTGAAATAATATTCGAAAAAACTGTTGTAACATCCAGTGCTATCCACTACAAGTTCTTTACTTTTAGCTTGGTATTTTAATACTGTTATATTGCATAAAAAGTTGTTTTTTTTTCAAACTTTTACATATTATTTTTTGTAAAACTGGTACCGTCCCTATTTAAATGTATCGGTACATTTAAAAATTTTAAAATAGGAACACAGAAGATATTGAATTTGCAAACGTTATTCCCATATACTAAATATAATTTTTTAAAATATGGTTGGATATAATATTTCATATTTCATTTAATTTTGTTAATATTACAAATATATATACAAAAACTAAGTCTATTGTTACCATAGTAACTTGAAATTGAATGACACAAAGTTGTCGTCCTTCTTAAGAACTAGGCAATTGTTGTACTAAGTGAAAATTGTGTTTTTTTTCACAATATTGTGGCTTTATTTGTTAAAAATATGTTTATGAAAGAAAAAGAAGACTTCAGTGTTCGAATGGAAATAAAAGTGACTCAAAAATATAACTAAGAGTCCGTTTAACTTTCGTTCTCTCCTCTTTCTGAAAGAATTGATTCTCTTCCTACTACTTCTACACTCTCTCTTTCTTTATTACCGAAGATTTTTTATTCTTCATTTTCACTCTAGTTCAAAGTAGAAGGAAAAAGGAATGTTAAAATGAGAGCTTTTTTTTCGAAGCATCTCCCGATCTTGCGAAAGAAATTGGAGAAACCACGTTAGATTTTTCAAAAGAAAAAAAAAAAAAAAGGCGTGGAAAAGTATTAAAAAAATTAGAAAGAAGAAAAAAAAAAAAAAAAAAAACAGTGCTGGTATCGAAGAAAACACAATGCTGGAAATTTTCCGTTTTATTTGTTTGTGAAAGCAACAATAAACATACAAAAAGTGTTTTCCAGACCCCACCAAGCTCAAAGTGAAACTTTAAAACAATAAGTAAAGTATAAAAACTCAGAGGTGGTCAGTTAAAAATTGGAAAAAAATTGCTATACAAAGGGTACGACTTTAAGAAGGAATAAAAATGCAAATAAAGTCGCGAGGATCAATAATCTATGAGATCAAAATATTGCAAATAGTGCACGAATTTTATTAGGGCACTCCGTAACGTAACGAAACCTTGGTAAAAATATTTACAACCCAACCTCTCGGTGTCATTTAAAACAATTTCGACAGTTTTTGCTTCAACTTTTTCTTATTCAACATTATTTAAAGTTTATGTGTTTTTTAATATTTTAAGCGTAAGTAGATTTCGTTCAAGCATTATGTCGCAATACGTTAGCATAAATTTGCATTTGGGATCAGATACAAAGTTTGCATGGCAAATGTCTGTGCTGTTATAAAACAAGTACTTTCTAGCGGTACATTACTGCTATTATATTGTAAAAAAAGTTTTTTTTATTAAACTTTGCATATTATTTTTTAAAAACTGGTACCGTCCCTATTTAAATGTATATTGTAAAAATATAAAAAAATTAACACAAAAATCCGTTTAAAAATACAGTAAGAAATTGAATTTGCAAACGTTGTTGAGGTTATATTAAATAGAAAAAAATTTAAATATGGATGGATATTATAGAATATAATATTTCATATTTAACTTAAATTGTTATTATAAATGAATAAAAACACTAAGTGTATTGTTATAATAGTAACTTGAAATTGAATGACACAAAGATGTCGTCCTTTTTTAAGAACTAGCCAATTTATGTACTATGTGAAAATTGTATTGCTTTTTTTCACAATATTGCGGCTTTATTTGTTAAATAAATATGTTTATGAAAGAAACAAGAAGAGTTCAGTGTTTGAGTAGAATTAAAAGTGACTCAAAATATTACTAAGAATCTTTTAACTTTCGTTCTGTTCTCTTTCTGGACGAATTGATTCTCAACCTACCCTGCTACACTATCTCTTTCTGTATTCCCTGAAGATTTTTTTTTTTATTCTTCATTCTCAATTTTTAATCTCATTCAATGTAGAAGGAAAAAAGGAATGTTGAAATGAGAGCTCTTTTTTTTTTCCAAGCCTCTCCCTATCTTGCGAAAGAAATTGGAGACACTGCGTTCGATTTTTCAAACGGGGGGAAAAAAAAGGCGTGGAAAAGTAGTAAAAAAAAAATTCTTTTAAAGAAAAGCTGCTGGTATCGAAAGAAAACACAATGGTGGAAAATTTTCCGTTTTATTTGTTTGTGAAAACAACAATAAACCTGCAAAAGTGTTTCCACACCCATCACGCTCAAAGTCGAGGTTTAAAACAATAAATAAAGTATAAAACGCAGCGGTGGTCGGTTTAAAATTGAAAAGAGCTACTGCTATAAAAGGGTACGACTTTAAGAAGGAATAAAATGCAAATAAAGGAGCGAGAATCAATAATCCATGAGAACAAAAAATATTGCAAATAGTACACGAATTTTTATTAGGGCACTCAGGAACGTGTAAGGAAAGCTTGGTAAAAATATTTACATCCCAACCTCTCGTCGTTTTTTAAAACAATTTCGACAGTTTTCGCTTCAACTTTTTTCTTATTAACCATTATTTAAAGTTTCTGTGTGCTTTTTTATATTTTAAGCGTAAGTCGATGGCATTCGAGCATTATGTTGCAATACGTTAGCATAAATTATGCATTCGGGATCATATACAAAGTTTGTGGGGTAATGTCTGTGTTGTTAGAATGCTACTATATCAAAAGTTTTTTTTATCAATCTTTACATATAATTTTTGTAAAACTAATAAAGTCCCTATTTAAATGTATCGGTAAATTTTAAAATTTTAAATAGGAGCACAGAAGATATTGAATTTGCAAACGTTATTCCCATTATACTAAACATAATTTTTTAAAAATATAGGTGAATATTATTGTGTATAATATTTCTATGTAACTTGAATTGTTTCTAAAATAAAATTAAATGAATTGTTGAATAAAAAACTGACTGTATTGTTGCCATAGCAACTAGAAATTGAATGACAAAAAGATGTCGTCCTTTTTAAGAAATAGCCAATTTATGTACTAAGTGAAAATTGTATTGCTTTTTTTTTCACAATATTGCGGCTTTATTTGTTAAATAGATATGTTTATGAAAGAAACAAGAAGAGTTCACTGTTTGAGTGGAATTAAAAGTGACTCAAAAATATTACTAAGATTCCTTTTAACTTTCGTTCTGTTCTCTATCTCGACGAATTGAATCTCTACCTTACTACACTCTCTTTTTCTCTATTTCCGAAGATTTTTTATTCTTCATTCTCACTCTAGTTCAATGTAGAAGGAAAAAGGAATGTTGAAATGAGAGCTTTTTTTTTCCCAGCATCTCCCTATCTTGCGAAAGAAATTGGAGACACCACGTTCAATTTTCCGAACGGTGGAAAAAAAAAAAAAAAAGTAGTAAAAGTAAAAAAAATTAAAAAGAAAAAAAAAGTTGCTGATATCGAAGAAAACACAATGCTGGAAAATTTTCTGTTTTATTTGTTTGTGAAAACAACAATAAACCTGCAAAAGTGTTTCCAGACCCGCCACGCTCAAAGTCGAGGTTTAAAACAATAAATAAAGTATAAAACGCAGCGGTGGTCGGTTTAAAATTGAAAAAGAGCTTCTGCTATAAAAGGGTACGACTTTAAGAAGGAATAAAATGCAAATAAAGTAGCGAGAATCAATAATCCATGAAAACAAAAATATTGCAAATAGTACACAAATTTTTATTAGGGAACTCGGAACGTGTAACGAAACCTTGGTAAAAATATTTACATCCCAATCTCTCTGTGTTATTTAAAATAATTTCGACAGTTTTTTTGCTTCAACTTTTTTTCTTATTAAATATTATTTAAAGTTTTCTGTGTGTTTTTTATATTTTAAGCGTAAGTCGATGGCGTTCAAGCATTGTGTCGCAATACGTTAGCATAAATTTTGCATTGCGGGATCATATACAAAGTTTGTATGGCGATGTCTGTGCTGTTATAAAATAAGTAATATAAAAAAAATTTAAGTCAATTCTTACTTTTTGTCTATATTGCACTATATTGCAGAAAGTCCTTTATAAATAATTTTCATTCATTTTTTAAGTTTATCTGGCGCCATCTATTGGTAGATATAAGCAATTTAAATCTAAAAGAAAATGAAATTAATTAATTAAATTTAATTACTGAATTAATATCTGAAAAAACCGTATTAACATCAAGAGTCATCCACTACAAGTTTAAAAAAAATGTATTTGAATGAATAAAAAGTATTTTTTGAACGATTGAAAATTTGAACAAGATATATATAGGGAGAGTGTGAGCTAATGGAAGGAATTGAAGAACAAATACATTTTAGCGGTACTTTTCTACTATTATATCACAAAAAGCTATTTTGATTAAATTTTTACTTATTACTTTTTAAAAGTAATAACGTCGCTATTTAAATGATATTATTTACTATTGATTGCTTACTGCAATCGGCGTATTGTTTGTGCTGGACTTTCACGGAAAGAACTCAACAGATAAAATTTGTAATATTCATATTAGAACTGATTTCGGTAACTCAGTAAGCATATAACCATAAATATTCAGTATTTCAATGGCTATATCGTTATAAAGCCCACTTGCAAATACTTTTAAGTTTTACTTTTCTGCTATTATGTTGCAAAAGATTTTTTTGATTAAATTTGACATATTAATTTTTAAAACTAATATCATCCCTATTTAAATTACATTATTCATTATTTAATGCTTAGTACAATCGGCTTATGTTTGTGATGAACTTTTTCGACAAGAACTCAATATCGATAATTGGCCATGTTTATAATGAAGATGATTTTGGTAAATCAGTATATTTTAGTCTGATTATGAGTATGACTTTAGCTTGGAACTCCAACTAGGATTTTCCAGTACTCGAACTTGGATTGTACTTTACCATACGCAGCACATACCAGTTACATCTGTGGAGACCCTATTCTTTCGTTCATGACTCATGATATTCCCTCTAGAAAGTTCCACTAACAAATAACAGTTGTTGCAGGTATTTAAATGGGTGACAGCTGAGAGTAAGCAATGTTTTCTTCATACACGTGCTGTGCGGCTTATTTGCTGCTTTCTATAGCCAAGTAAGCCTGATGCATATCCAGTAGTTCCGATTTCGTATGATCAGTCATACTTTTATACCACACTTTCGTCACTCTGTGAAATAAAGCATCTACGAATACACTTGGATATCCGACATTCACTCAACGCCAACTACAGCGTCTGAAAGCATTTCTGACCTAACACTACTATTTGATTTCAAGTCGGCTAGGTGTACGCTGCACTTCTTAGAAGTTTGTAAATTCTGGTGTTTAGATTATATTTATTTATCAATACCTATTTATACAGAAATATAAATATGTAGAGTAGGAGTTATTAACTTGTAATAACTTGTATAATATTGTAGAGTTACAAGACTTTGTAAGTCAAGTTCTGCCTTTTACATACAGTTATTTCATTCCTTGTTTATATATATATATATATATAAACAAGGAATATAAAATCAAGACAATAAAATCAGAATAATAGTATAACCACATATGCATTTATAGACTTCTTTCTAAAATTAAAGAGGAAAAAAAAAATTAAAATAAATTCTTAAGAATTTTTTTTTTAACTTGGTATTCAGAAATTAATGAATTTTTATTTGCTTTTAATATAAGATTAAAATCCTATTAAATTTCGACACAGATAATTACTGTAAAAAAAAAAAAAAAACTTTTATTTTTGTAATTTTCAAAATTGTCATTATAACAAAATTTTTAATACAATTCTTTTTATTAAATAAAAAAAGAGCTTTTTGTCTGCGTATCTTTTTTCATTTTTATATATTTATTTTTTTTCGGAAAAAAAAAAAAGGCAATAAGTAAAACGGATGCTTTTACGATAGAAAAAAAATTAAATGATAATAATAAAAATGGACTCTTATAACAAAAACGAAAAAAAAAATGTCCTTTGGAATTTTAATTATTTTTTGCGGCTTAATGAAAAATGATTATTTTTATTGTTTTTTTTAAATGTATTTAATCTTTTGTAATAAATTAAGAAGTTAAGTACATGTTTTTAAAAGAGAAATTGTATTGACATAAAAGTAAAATCAGTGACTTTCATAGTTAAAAGCATTTGAAAATTTATCAAACGATTTTTATTATTGAAATATATTTACTTTGCAAAATCTTTACATGAAATCTTTCAAAATTGGGGTTTTTTATTATTATTATTATTATTATTATTATTGTATATTGTTATTATTTTGCTATAGACGGAGACAAAACTCGAGAATTATAATATATTCCAATTTTTTGTAAGAGTTTACTGCTAAATACGCTGCTATTGAGAATTAGAATCATAGCCAATTATTCTCAAGCTTGCCCATATAAAAATAAAGGCATGTATGTACTACATTCTGTATTACTAGATCATTCAATATTAATGTAGTATTAATGTGTATTACATTCTAAATTTTTAATCACCCAGTTGATTTTGAATTTCATTTACATCTTTAATATTCATTTTAAATTTGGATCTGAAGTCAATTTTACACAAAATAACAGTTTACCAGTTCCTCTGGCTGCATCATTGAGTAATGCTAGCTCGTATCCACTGCATAACAGCAATTACAAATGAATACTTCATTAGATGTCATCAGAAGGTTCAAGCCATACTCTTTTTCTCCTTTCGTGATCAACAAAAGAACTTTCTAGCTCACAAATTCATCATGCCTTTTTATATCCTAAAGCACTGGATTATGCTTCTTTACCATCCTCAGATCACTATCCATCCTGATCAATCCTCCTCTACTGTAAGTGAATGATTTTCTTTTCAGCAATTGATATTGCAATGCAGATGTAAATCAACTTTCTCAATTCAGTATTTGTGACTCAATTTTTAATCAATCATTAATCATTATATTCATCGACACCACTTTCTCGTACAAATATAATGCATTCTAAGCATTTTGTTCATAGAGTCATAGACTTCAAAAAGTGGCGAAAACAAAAAGAAAATGTAGGACTAAAATCACTCTTTGTATTTTGGGCAAGGAGGGATGAATTTTCTGCACTGAAAACTATAGTATATCGATTACAATGGATGGGGAAGTATTTTCGACATCTTATCTTTGTGAAACCTTATTTTCTGAGATATCTATTTTAAAGACAAAATATAGATCTCAGCTAAACATAGAAAAATAACTTAGTGTATATTTATAATATTAAAACTTCCCTCAAAAAACTTTGCTCTACAAGACAGGCCCAAGTGAATCATTAATAATTATTAAACTTGATTTTAAATTCGTACTGATAAGGTTATTAAATACATATTACTGTACTAATAAAATCTTATTTGTAAGTATATTTTACCAGTGTAAATGTGTATTTTATTTTTTATTACATCAAAATTTCGTTTGTTTGTGGTGAACGTGGTTTTGTTTTCTTTTTCCATTCCTTCTATTAACTCACACTCTAACTATATATATCTTGTTCAAATTTTCAATTGTTCATAAAATACTTTTTAATTCATCCACCCAAGTTCAAATAATTTTTTTTTTTTTGAATTTGTAGTGGATGACACTTGATGTTAATACAGTTTTTTCAAATATTAATTTAGTAATTAAATTTAATTAATTAATTTTAGTTTTTTTTAGATTTAAGGTGCCTATATCTACCAATAGATGGCGCCAGATAAACTTAAAAAAGTGAATGAAAATTATTTATAAAGGACTTTCTGCAACATAGTGAAAAAAAGTAGGAATTGACTTTAAACATTTTTTTTTTCTATTACTTGTTAATAAATTAATCAATTTTTAATATTTTAATTTTCGATATGATACCGCTCCACTCCATTTGGTGTTATCACTCAATCCTAGAGTTGCAAACCCCATACGTTGAAAATCGCTGATGAAAATAATATATTTTTATAATAATTGATAATGTTAAGTGGATGAAAATTGATTTTTATAATAATTGATAATGTTAAGTGGATGAAAATTGATTTTTATAATAGTTGATAATGTTAAGTGGATGAAATTTCATTTTTATAATAATTGATAATGTTAAGTGGATGAAAATTCATTCTTATAATAATTGATAATGTTAGGTGGATGAAAATTCATTTTTATAATAATTGATAATGTTAGGTGGATGAAAATTGATTTTTATAATAATTGATAATGTAAAAAGTCTGTAAATAATTTATTTTTATTATAACTGATTATGAAAAAAAGACTGTAAATGATAGATTTTTATAATAATCGATAATGTAAAAACGATGTAAATAATTTAATTAACCTATGGGTTTTATAATAATTGATGACGCAAAAAGAATGGAAATTAGTTTTTATAATAATTGATGATGTAAAAGTCTGTAAATAATTGATTATTATAATAATTGATAATATAAAAAGATGAAAATAAATGATTTTATAATACTTGGTGATGTAAAAGGGTGTAAATAATTGATTTTTTAAATAAATCACAATGAAATAAAGATGTAAATAGTTTATATTCGTAACTTAAATAATTATTTTATGTATATTGAATAATACGTAACTGTGGCTGTACTATAAATAATTAAAACTAATTTCAAAATGACGTCTTTTTCGAATAAAAGTTACTTAATTTCCAAAATTTATTTTAACAGAATTTATATTTTTTTATCATTAAAATGAGTCAATAATTAATTAAACTACTTATCACTACTTGCCTCTAACATTTAAGTTCGCTGGTTAAAATTATGTCCATGAATTGAATTAATCAGAAGCTTTCCATATTATATTATATCACAAATATTTTATAATTTATGTGTTTTTATTATAGAGTCTTATTCTCCCTTGAAGACTTTTTCATTAGATGTAATTTAAACTTTTCTGAAAAATGTTCATTAATGATCAAAAAGTAAAAAAAATGTTCATTAATGTAATGAATTTAAAGAAAGCAAACACTCTTAACCGATGAGGAATTTCATGTCATTATGTACTTAACTATTTAACTAACTATTACGATATCCAATTACTTGCAGTATTCTCGAAGGTTACCTTTAATGAGGTTTGTATTATTAATAAGTTATTGAAATAGCTAAAAGTATTAGCAATTATAAATTTTCAATGCATATAGAATTAAAAATTTTGTTAGTAATAATCAAATAAATTTCCATTGAAAATACTGAAGGGATTAAAATCTGTCGAAAATTATTTATTTGAGCATAATGAATAAGTATTGTTAGGTTAATATGCATTAAATATTGATTGGTATTGCTATATAATTAATAATTTATTACGTAAGACTTATCGATTCATTTGTTAATTTTTGTTATATGAAATTAAATCTGTTTGATAGATTAGATTATTTCATATTAAATAAATATTTTTAGTATTAGCTAACGTTAAATAAAATTTATTTCTACCAGAATTAAGTTAATTAAGAATGTTGTATATTATTTTATTGCTTATTTTGTGTTGTGTAAAATGGTATATTTTGTTTGCATGTAGGTGTCAAAATTATATAAAATTCTTAAAATGTAACCATGTTGTTATTCCTCTGATATACTGGTAAGAGCACTCCAGTGGCGTTCAAGAGAAATGGTCAGTCGGCATTGAGTCATCTAGAGAGGACATATATTTTACGCAATCCTGCGCTCCTGCAGAATTTTAGCTGAAAAGTTATGTTCTTCTAAGTAAGCTCTATCGTTCTTTTACTCTAAATTTTGTGTTAAATTTTGCATGTGTGTGGTGCTTGTGCGTGTATAAATAAAAGTGTGTTTCTAAAATCTGTGCTTCAAGTATCTCAATCCAACCCACACATTTCAAAAACATTGAATGTCATAAAATATGGGTCAATTTCTGTATGAATGTGAATTTTGATATTGAACTATACAAGCAACACGAAACATGAATGATATAGTTAATGTTTCCACATTGACATTATGGTTTGAAAGGTGTAAGCTATTAGCTTGGAAAAGGAATCTAGTGGAAAACCTGCAAGTGTCCTTTGTAACGTTGTTCTTAAGGCAAAAAGTAAAAGCTTAATCCTAAATTTGGAACTATCAATTTTTAATAATATTTCAACTTTCATTTTATTCTCATTCAAATCTTACTAAATTTTCAAAAAAGGTTTTTTATCTCTTCTAATTTTCAGGATTTACTTGAACAAATATTTAAAATATTTTTTTAATGCAGAACTATTTAAAAATATAAACAACCGCAATGTTTTGCTAAAGCATGAAACTTAAGCCTAAATTTAGAACTATCAATGTTTAATAATATTTCAACTTTCATTTTATTCTCGTTCAAATCTTACAGTTATTTCAAAAACCTAAAATATTTTACCTAAAACCTAAAACAAAAATGTGAAATATTTTTAAGTCAGAATGATTTAAAAATATAATCAACCGCAATGTTTTGTGAGTGTATAAAACTTAAGCCTAAATTTCAAATTATCAGTTTTTAATAATATTTCAACTTTCCTTTTATTCCCGTTCAAATCTTACAGTTATTTCAAAACCTTGTTTATTTCTTTCGGCATTTAATTGAAGAAAAATTTAAAATATTTTTAACGCAGAATTATTAAAAATGTAATCAACCGCAATGTTTTGCGAGTGTATAAAACTTAAGCCTAAATTTCGAACGCACTGTAAACGAAGTTTAACGAACGTTAACGAATCTCTGATGTAATTCCTCTGTTTCCACTTACACATGCGTACATAACTCAAATAATTTCTGTTCCAAATCACGTCTTTCAAAGTTCTGACAAGCGCTATGCATAACACAACCTCCGAACATTTCCGAAGAATCTCTTTAAATTAATATTCTCTTGGAAGATTCATTGATATGGCATCTCGTCAAACACTGCGAAGATTTCTGATGGGCTTGATAGAAAGTACTCATTATGTGAATGAGGGGCTATTAACCTTTCCAAGGTAATTCAAATTATTCATTCTAAGAGCAGCCGTTTAAACTTTTCAAAATCTACAAAGGATTTAAATTGTATTTGAAATAAAATTCATGGTAAATATGAATACAATTATTAAAATGTTTTGATAAACTGATTTTTCTTGGCTAAAATGTTTAAATATCCAAGTGGAAAGTTTTTACACATATGGTTACAATCGTTATTGAGTCTCATCATTTATGTTGGCTTGATGATCAATTGGCTAGCGCTCTGGTCTTTGGTACCACATGTTCTGATTCGAATCCCTGCCGGTGGCATGGATGTTTGATGATAGTACGGAATCCATACTAAACTATAGGTCCTTATCTAATTAGCCTAAAGTGTGCCAAAAAGGACCGTAGAGCGACAAACCAAATCAAATCATTCTAAACAGTACGTCCTTGTCTAATTAGCCTAAAGTGTGCAAAAAATGACCTTAGGGCTACAAACCAAACCAAGACAACCACATTTCTGAAAGCAATGACTGCAACAATACTACCATCTGTTTCGAACTGATGACTGGTCGGACTGGTTACATTTTTTGTAATCGAAATTTGTATTTCGTATATCTGTGCAAGAACTGTTTGGTGTAAGCTTGGGTTTGTATCTGGGTCAGGAGTAGTTACTTTACTGCCAGGCCACCTAGTGCATGCCTAGACATTGAAAACAAAGTAGTAATACCCAATAAATGGTTCAGACGGGGATATCGTAGACCTGCCGAATGAACGAGACATTGACGTGAAGGTCTCGTTTAGTAGACCCGTCTACGATTCATTAGTCTAAGTCTTGTTCAAGTAAGAAATTGCTGTGATTTAAGGAGAGAAAAAAAAATAAAATAAACCTATTTTTATCTAAGAAAGTTTATAAAAATTTATAAATTTTTCAAATTTTATAAATACAAAAAAAAAAAAAAAAAAAAAAATCTAGTGTGCATTATAAAAGCTGTATACAAAAGTCTCTGCAAGAAAAAAAAAAAAAATGAGATTACAAATATTTTTGGCATTAAAGAATATTTTTATATTCCTTATAATGAGATTATTTAAATTTATTTAAAGTTGGTGGATAAAATTAACTTTATAAGAATCTCAGCGAAGATTAAGCTAGTAGTAGTTTGAATATGATATTTCGAAAATGTGACTTTTTGAAAATAAACTAAAGTAAGAATAAAAAATGAATTTAAACTAAAAAATAAAAATAATTTATTCTTTGTATCATATGTCATCAGCGTGAAAACTTGTAGGGAGTCTCTTTTCGTCTCGTTAAATGTTTCAAAATGTGATTATAATTTCTCAAATTTGATATGCGAAATTTAACGCTTTTCATAATTTGAGTTTCGAACAGCATTTTGAAGATGTAATTTTTTTCGATATCTAGCATAAATTTCTGCGAGATGAGATTTACAGTTTACTTTACTTTTAAATGTAAAATAAGCTTTTCTAAAGTTTTATTTATTTTTATTCTTCAAAAAAAATAGATGAAAATATTTTTAAGTTTGCGTTTTAATCTGAAATTTTTTGGTATTTTATGACTTCGCAAATTTCTTATTTTAGTAAACGTTTAAAAAAGGAGATTATTAGAAAGCAGAAAAAGAAGATATAATCTATGTATATATAAATGTATGTATGAATTCAAATGTCATTTAAAAATTTAATACATAGTGCTGAAATTTTTTTTTCTTAAATAACTTTAACTTGTGTCTAGCCAAAAAATCTGGAGGTTTTCGTGGTTCTTAAAACCATCTTGGAACTATATATGTTAATTTGGGCAATGGACGAAAAAGGGCGTACCAGTTAAGAGTTTTAATGTGGTTTTAAGAACCACGAAAACCTCCACATCTTAATTTAGTTAAAACATTAGCACTATAAAAATGAATGTGCTTTAATTAATGATGCTAATTCGTTCTTTTAAATACACAAAATCTTCTCTACCATAGAACTTCATCTAGTGGCTTGAATTATAAATTTTCTTTAATTTAAAGTACATTGTTTAAAAAATAACTAAATGACTTGTTTAATTTAAAGTTAATTTTTTTCTTTCAAATGCACAATTTCATAATATAATTGCGTTGATATAATTGTAATGCAATTAAATATATTTTTGCTTTAAGGTAAAAATATTTTATAAGTATTTATTATTTATATTTTACTATATAAATTCCTTAAATTCATAAATATTTAATTCACAAACATTTTTTTTACAATTTGTTAAACCACAATTTTTAATTGTTATCAGAGTTTTTCAACTGCTATTGAGATTTACTGATTTTTTTTTTTTTTTTTTTTACACTTTGCAATTTTTTTCCTAAACAAATTTACAAAAAATTAAAATGAGAATATCGAAAAAAATTATAATGAGTTATTTTTTATCAGGGTGTTTGTCAAAATTAGAATTTAATAAGAAATACGAAAAATAAAATGAGTTATAAATTTAATATATATAAATGGATATTTAATTCCATAAATAAAAATTAAAAATAATTGATTTTCTGTAACATGACATTGCCAGGTTATATTTCCTAGAGGCAACTAGTAAACGAGGCACCGGTCAGCTAATTTGAAAAAGAAATTGCAGAATGATCAATATGGTAGTCTTTCAAATCAAGGAGGACAGTACAAACGAAGGGTTTTTACTTTTAGGAAATTAACAGGCCCAAATTTTTTTCTTCATCCTCAATAAATAATCATAAGATGATGGATTGTGGTTAAATGAGGTAGGGGTGAATGAGGTAGGGAATCAATTTTGCAATTCTAAATAGCTGGAATGTTGTTTTGTTCGAATCAGGCAAAACAATGTATATTCTGCAGTTTTCATATTTATTCTCAAACACCGCGTGCCGTTGGCAAATTTGGGACCTGAATGGCCGAGTGTGTCTAGCGCTCTGGCGCTCGGTGCCACAGGTTTCGGGTTCGCATCCCGGCGGTGCCATGGATGTTTGTAGTGGTTCGGAATCCACTTTAGGTCCCGGTCTCCTATGACTGTAAGAGCGTCACGGTGCAAAAGTCAGGCTTCTACCTACGGGTGCTCCATCACAACAGAAGCTGCTTCCTTCCCCTTCAATCATGAGTACGTATGGGCTCGTGGGCTTGGCCAGCCAAGTGGGATAAGAAACAACAGCAAACATAAATGCTCTATTGCCCAATTCTTTTTTCCTAGTATCTTAAAATGCTAGGAAACTTAAAATATTTCAATATACCACCTCGGCATATCAAAATATTTCAATTTCCGATTTTAAAAATATGTTTAGAGCACCCGAAAATCATATATTCGTATAATCCTTGCCGGCTGCAATAAAATAAAAATATCGAAACCTTTAGAGAAGTTGATGTTATAGAAATTACACCAATACTGAAATATAAATAAGACTATTCCATATATATATATATATATACGGAAAATATGGCATTACTGCTGCTTTGAGGAACATTTTCAAAACAATAACGTTAATATTCTTACAAATCTCAAACGAAAAATTTGCAATGGAACCTATGACACTGAATATAAATAGAGCTTATATAAATTAACATTCAAAAACACTTTGCAAAACATACATATACCAAATTTCTAAACAATTCTTAAAAACTATATATGTCTACAGTTCAATTTCATTATTATATAATAAATATTCAATTTTGAAATTATTTTAAAGTCAAATAACCACCACCATCACTGAAAAAGAAATACTTTAACAATCTTCAACATCTCCTTCTAAAAATATATTTAGTATGAGTGAAACCCCATCCACATACCATATGGCAATCCAACAAATTCAAATATCCTTCAAAGAAGTATTATTCGCCATGCATGCCTTGGCTATTAGGCCATCGATGTACGATCCATCCAACAGATTTAAAAACCCCCAATAAATCGCAGCCCTCGTGTTGTTGATGTGCCGTTTTCCATGGCGGATTTCTTAGCCAGGATCATAAAGGAAGACACCACGCTGGGCTATTGTGCCGCAGTGTCTGTTCATCGGGCTGTGGATGATTAAAAGTTTACCGAAAAGTTTTCCGGGCTGTCGAAGCGGATGATGGCTCCAAATTTCATCAAAACCATTCGAGCAGGTTCCGGCTTCCAGCAATATGATGATAAATGTCGGCATAGCGGATTAGATGGAAAAAGATCCTTCTCATGTTTGTACATGGTGGTACGTTTCGGTGAAGTTGGTGTAAGTCCACAATGGACATTAAAAGTTGGAGAGAGCTCTTTGATTCTTCTGATGAGTATTGTATCATAAGCAAATAATAGATTTGTTATATGTGGAAACATGATATTTAAAGAAAGAAATGAATGGAATTATGTGCGAAGAAATATATAGATGGCGAATGCTAACAGAAGGGTAATAAGTAAAAAGAAATATACAAAATAGAGTGTATAGAGTTAAAATATATAGAAAAGGGAAAATATATAGAGGTGAAATATATAGACAAATGAAAAATTAATATATAAAAATGAGATAGATGACAAAAATATGAAGTGTAATGAATATAAAGAAATATAGAGAAATGTCATGATTTTAAGGTATAGAGAAGTGTGATGATGTAAAGATATATAGAGAAATGCGATGTAAAGAAGTGGAAATAAATGTAAAAAGAAAGGAAATAGAGCAGGAAGCGATAGATGATTGTGATATATAAAGAAGTGTGTTAAAGAAAGGGTTAAAAGATGAGGAATGCATAAATGTCGGCATGGCGGTTTAGATGGAAAAGTTCCTTCTCGTATTTGTACATGGTGTTACGTTTCGGTGAGGTTGGTGTAAGTCCCCAGTGGACATTAAAAGTTGAAGAGAGCTCTTTGATTCTAATGATGAGTATTGTATCATAAGCAAATATTTGATCGGTTGTTATATGGTGAAGTATTATATTTATAAAAATAGAGAAATGTGAGGAGCTATATGGGAAGAAATATATAGATGAATAATTATTACAGAAGTGTGATAAGAAATATAGAGAATAGAATTTTCAAATGGAGTCTAATCATGGAGTATAACGCATGGAGTCTTTTATTAAACTTTATATAAAGTTAAAATATAGAGAAAAGTAAAAATAATTATATAGAAATGGGATAATAGTGGAGAAATATAAAGAGGTTGAATGTATAGAAAATATGGAAGATGTAGAGGAATGAAAAATAATTATATAAAAATGACATAGAAAAAAAAATGAGAAATGTGATGATTAAAGAGTACAGAGAAGTGTGATAATGTTAAGAAATAAAAAGAAATACGATGTAAAGAAATGAAAAAAAATTCAGAGAAAGAAAATAGAAGAGAAAGCGATAGAGGATAGGATTTTATAAAATTGAATACAAAGCTGTAATTAGAAATAGGAAGTATTAGCAGATGTGGAATACATAAAACTGTGTTTGTGCTAATGTCACTATAAGTTTATAATCGAAAAACTTTTTGCATAATTGGGATTTGAATTTGATTCTGAAGTAGGTATTTGTTTTATATTATTAGCAATAATAAGTTGGTTGGTACATTTATGAAAAACGTCTTATATGGAAGTTATTTAACGATTTGCTGTGTTTTTCCCCCACATACACATAAAATAATGTTATTTAAATGATATTTCAACAATATTGAATATCCCTTTCTAAGAATATATTCAGAACGAGTGAAACTCCATCCACAAACCATGTAGACATCCACCAAATTCAAATATCGCAAAAACCCTTCAAAGAAGCATTATTCGCCATGCCATGCCTCGGGTATTATGCCATCTCTGTACGATCCATCCAACAAATTTTAAAAACCCACCCAATAAATCGCGGCCCTCGTGTTATTGATGCACCGTCTTCCATGGCGGATTTCTTAGCCAGGATCATAGAGGAAGACACCACGCTGGGCTATTGCCGCAGTGTCTGTTCATCGGGCTGTGGATGATTAAAAGTTTACCGAAAAGTTTTCCGGGCTGTCGAAGCGGATGATGGTTCCAAATTTCATCAAAACCATTCGAGCAGGTTCCGGCTTCCAGAAAAATCATGATAAATGTCGGCATCGCGGGTTTGATGGAAAAGATCATCTCGTGTTTGTACATGGTGTTGACGTTTCAGTGAGGTTGGTGTAAGTCCACAATGGACATTAAAAGTTGGAGAGAGCTCTTTGATTCTTTTTTTATATGTATTGTGTCCTAAGTAAATATTAGATATGTTGAAATATTATTTTGAAGAAATAAAAGAAGAGTTACATGGAAAGAAAGAAATAGATGAAGAATGCTGAAGTGAATGGAATATATAGGGTTAAATTTAGTGAATGGAGTATATAGGGTTAAAATAAAGATAGAAGTGAAAATAATTATAGAGAAACAGGAAAATAGGTGAAAATAAATAGAGGGGGAATGTATAAAAAAATTGAAATATATAAAAAAATGAAAAATATAAATAGGGAAATGAGATAAGTGAAAAAGGTATGAAGTGTGATTAATATACAGAAATGCGATATAAAGTAGTAAAAATAAATATAGCGAAGTGTGATTACGCAAAGACTAGAGAAACGCGATATAAAGAAGTGAAAATAAATATAGAAATGCGATATAAAAGCGCGAAAATAAAAATAGAGAAAGGCGATATAAAGAAGTGGAAATAAATGTAGAGAAATGCGATACAAAGAAGTGAAAGTAATTAAAGAGAAAGGAAATAGAGGAGGAAGTGATAGAAGAAAGGAATATATATAGAAGTGCGTTAAATACAAAGCAGTAAAAGGAATAAGAAAATAATTAATCGATGAAGAATACTTAAAACTGTGTTTGCCCTGATGGTATTGTAAATCTATAATCGGTAAGTACTATAATCTGTAGGTATTTGTTTTATATTATTATCAATAACAAATTGGTTATCATATTTATGAAAAATATTTTATGACAGAGTTGATGAAATTCTACTTTATTTAACTGTCTGATGTAACTATAAAAATTTTTATCTACATATATAATACTATTTAAATCATAATATAAATATGTCAGATTAAGACCAAAACAAATAGAAAAGGGACCTAAATTCAAAGAAAAAGAAAAGTTCAACTAATTCAAAACGCTAACTGATGCTATACATGTGTTTTAATAACATTTATATTCTAGAATCAAAATATAATCATTGACAAAAATATAAATTTAATGTTATCTTAAGCGCAGATTAAAATATGTGTACATTTACATATTTCAAATTATGTTACAGACATAAAAAAGTGCAACATTTTAATAGTATTTATACTTAAATGATTTTTTTACCAATGGAAACCATGCATTTGTATTTTTTTTTTCTCCAAAACGCCGTATTTCCATATTTGTGACAAATCAATATCTAGTATGTATACAAAACAAGAATTTTTTTTTTTGGTAGTCAATATTTTTTTCATTTATATAATGCAGATATTCATAAGAATATTATTTCCTGATATTACTTTGGGTTCGAAGCAGAAATAAATAGTCACTAAACTTCCTTTATAGGACGTAAAATCTTTGACGACTTTTTACAGACATACTTTTTTTTTTTTCCAGAAACTGGGATATTTTTATTCAAAATCTCGTGTATCGATTGTAATCTTCAGAAAATTTTCCACTTCAATGACTTTCATTGTAACTCCGAAGATAGATTTTCTTCTTAACATTTGAAAGCAGATACAATATCCTGTGAGAGTTTCGCAAAAAGCCCTTTTGTAAGTACACGTTACGGACATGCGTAAAAAAAAAAAAAACTCTAATAAAAGCTGAATTCGCCTGCAAAAGAACGGAATTTTCTTATTTTCAATAAACATAGAAAAATGAAAATAGAAAAAAATAGTCGTATACAAGAAAATGCTTTTGAAAAAGAATATATAAATTTGAAGTTTAGGACTTTAATTTTCTCTATATATGATTATCTGAAATTATACATCTATGTTCAAATTAAGGTAATTATAAATTTTTGTAAATTATCAAGAACTACTGAGTGGAGTGAAATGAAATAATGTATAATCACAGTTTGATATGACACAAAAAATCACCTCATAATTGTTTCAATGGTATGATACTTTTATTCAATGATGTGATTATGTACCATTTGAATAAAAGTCTTTAGCCACGCAATTTAAAAACAAAACCCACAATATTTAATACAAATATGCTGTAATAATATATGGTCTTTTTATATGGTCCCCTTATATTCTTTCTTAGTGTTTGTACTGAAAATTTGTCAGTTTAGGAGTCCCTATAGAGGTTGATCCAACTTTTCAACTGCTAACATTCAATTCTACGGACTAGAAAAGGAATCTCGTTGGTGAGTGAATGGTTCTCGATGGTGAAAGATGAGTTCAAATAGCCCACATCAAGAGTCTCCCAGGCAAGCCCTACAAGAACTAGGCTTCAAGATTTTGCTTAGATGAGTTCAAACAGTCCATGAGTCTCCAGACAAACTCTATAAGGACTAGGCTTGGAGATTTGACTGCAGATGAGTCTAAATAACCCAATCAAGAGTTTTGACAATCTCAATGCAGACTGGATTTAGAGATTTGGCTGTATATGAGTTCAAATAGCCCACCCAAGAGTCTTACTGACAAATTCTATAAGAATTAGGCTTGGAGATTGGTTGTCTACCCTATATGGCAAATATTTTCTTTTTCCAGATATTCGTAGACCGCAGGAAACATGTGGGGAAAGTAAGTTATAATCCAAGAGGACGAAACATCAAACAGCAAACGTAGGCATCGAGATTTCATCCCTACACTTCACAGCAGTAAGAGATTTTGGCAAAAACATGGAATTCTATGCGCCTATCCAACATAATGAAGGACCACGACTCATCAGATAGAACTGTCTGTTACTTAGCTATGTTCTAAAGTTACGGTTTTTTCAGAATTCCAAACGAATTTGAACCTAGTGAGCTCGATGAAAACAACATGCCTTCTTGTATCCATTTGGAAACAGTAATCCTTGAAACTCGGGTTCCTGTTTCTGCATGACGATAATGAGACAGCTAAGAAGCTATTGGATTCCGGCTATTCCATAATGGACAAATGTCGATCTTCATTTGCTGCCGTATTCTTAAATGACTTTGTACCGGGATTATCTACGAATTCGAAATCTTTAATAATCTTTCCATACGGTGACATGATCTTGGAGTTGCATTTATTTGGCACCACAATCCATCAGCCAAATTTTGGTGGTTACTTATTCTAACTGCTTGTTTAATTTAACCTATTTCTGCAAAAAAAAATCAATCAGTCAAATTTTGTTGATTACTTATTCTAACTTTTACTTAATTTAACCTAATTCTGCAAAAATCAATTGCACAATTCCTCCTGTTTTCTTGTGATTAAATTGTTACACATAAACTTAAAATATTTTCCTTTACATAAGTCTGCCATAGGCACGTATACGCTTAAATATTCAACAACGCAGATTGTCAATTATTTTTAGAAGCATTTTTTAAATCTTCAGTTCTGTCCTTTTTGCGATAATTATTAAATCATGAAATACTATTAATTCTTAAAAACTAGCATAACTAAACCAAAATATCTTAAATGGCAGACATACTAAGATTATCCAACTCACAGTTGAGTAAAAGTGTGGGCGAGCAAGTGTGTGTTTTAATGTGGTATTTAACGCAGACAATATTTTGAAAAATAACAGACTCGTTGGATTAATTTCTGAAATAGGTAAATCCTACAAAATAAGTTGAGTATTGGGAAAACCTTAAACAAAAATAAGTAAAAGATTCTTCAAAAATCAATTAATATTTATGATGCTGAATATTTGATTATAATTTAGTAAATGTGATTGCTTTTAATTTGGTTATCCTAATGGAAAACGGAATCTTTCGAAAGAAAACGATATATTTCAGTTTATTTTGCAGAAATTTTAAGTATGTAGATTGAATTCGGATATTAATTTTTATTTCTAACGTTTTTAAAAAATATATTTAAGTAGGATTTGATTTTAATTAAAATATAATAAGTTTGTTAAGTTATTTGTGTTTAAAAATATTTATTTTAAATGTTTAAAAATTATTTAAGTATGTTAAGTATTTGAATTTAAAAATTTTAAGTTTAAAAATATTTAAGTACTTACTGCATTCAAGGTATCACAATTGTTTGGAATTATATTTATTTTAATATTTACTTTCATGGAATTTATTATCTTTATAAGTAAACTTACTAATATACGTATTAATTAATTAAAGGCATTAATTAATTCTTAAAATGATCCTCCAGGTATTGCTAATTATGTAATGAAAATATAGTTTTTATCTCCCTAATTTTTAATAAAATAAAATAATAATAATAAGACCAGGACATTATTACTGAAAATTCCATCTTAAAAAATAATTTTTTAAAATTTTATACTCTTAAAATAAGTATAAACGATACATTTTTCAAAGAAATAAATAATTTAATCTTAAGCTGTTACATCAATATAGATTATTTTGACTATAGTCAATAGACAAGTTTTTGCGAACATTGTTATCGTTTGGGGAAGATTATTATCGTTTGGCGAAGATTATTGTTTTTAAAGATAAAATAATTTTTTATTATTAAATAAAATGTTATTTAAGAGATACCTTGTTTATTTAAGAGATACGTAAATAACCTTGTTTATTTTGTTTGTTTATTTATTTTTAAAGAGAGAAATAAATAAGGTATTTTTTTTTTTTTTTAAATCAGTAATAATATTTTATCCTCGACCTTGTTTGGGTTTCGATTGGTTGCAAAAATTAAATGTATCCTGGACAATTTAAGAATACAAATTTTCTAAGAAATATTTTCAAGTGAATTTTTCATTTCTATGGAAAAAAAAATATTTTCATCTTTATCTATTATTTGAGAAATATAAAATATTATTATGACATGAATAAAAATTAGTATTTTTTACACTAATGGAAATTTAAGAGATATTCATAACTTAAAGATCTTTGTTGGGCAGTGTTACATTAACATTGGAAGTGACATTTATTAAAATATAAATAAAGAATTCAACAGTACATATATTTCATGATAAAAGAAATAATTATGACAAAAAAAAATCATTAAATTAATATGAAATAATGTTATTGCATATTATTACATTTTTATAACTATGAAATCTGAATTTTTTTAATGGTATTTTTTTCTAAATGCTGCTTTTTGGAAAAAATTTTTTTTAAAATTTTTAAAACTGTACATATTTTTTTCTATTATTTAGGCTTTTTAATCTAATTTGAAAATTAATATACATATATGGAAAATGTTTCATTAGCTATTATAGTTGTTCTTGCTGAAATATTTGCATTTATTTCTGCATGTATGCATCATGTTATAATATTGCATGTTTACTTTAAAAATATACATATAACATACCCAAAATCTCGAACGTAAAAATTCATTACATTCGAATGTAATACTGATCATTTAAGTGATATAAAATATCATGTAAATTAAATTTAATATAGTATACCAAATTTTATTAGAAATGCAAGTTGATGCAACAATTTCGACAATACTTATGTTTTAATTTAATGTTTGAATCATTCAAGTTATGCTCACGTTTCTAATCTATGGTGTTTTGATTGAAATATTTGTTATGTTAAAATAGTTAAAGCATTCACTGCTATGGATGGATTTACAATGAGCTTGATTTAAAATACCCATCAACTTCGCGCAATTAGTTACTGAATCTTTGGGGAATTTAAAATGGCGTCTTTACTGGAATTAAAGACAGGAGATAATGTTACGTAGATACTTCAAAAGTAATCCGCACAGAACTTTAATACGTGTCTTTCAATATTTTAAGTATTTGTCAAGAAGCCGTATTAGAGTAATTTCAAACCGTTATTCGATGATGTTTCGCCGAATTTCTTTGGTATGGCAATATTTATGGATTAGAAATATTTGTATTATTCCTTATTCGAAATTTCTAAATATTTAATGAGAATTCTTGAAATCCAAGGAAGGATTTTGGAAGTCAAAAGAGTTTCAGCAATAAATTATTTGCTTATTTATTAGCAAGAACTGTAGTAATTCAAGAACTGCATTTTATCATTCTTAATTACAGAACTCATAATTTGATGTAGTCATGTTAATTCTATATGACAGAAAGTTATATAAAATTTGAAGGAACCAATGTGAGATTTAAACCCTAGCACTATATTTCGGTGAGTTATAAAACATTCTGGTAGTTACGTTCATTGATGGTGTGCTATTGTCACGTTAATTCTATACGATAGAAAGTTATTATATAAAACTTGAAGGGGTCAATGTTGGTTTAAAGTCCCAGAACTAAGCTTTTTGTGAGTCATAAAATAACTGGTGGTTAGCTCATTGATATTTGAAAGAGGAGATTTTAAAGGATTGTAGGAAAGGGTTTTAAAAGATTTGTATTCATGGGATTAAAAGTAGTTATGAATATGTCTACTGAAAATAAATGTCTATATATGGTATGGTTGCGTTTAATTTAATAGACTAATAGATTTAAAAGCAATTTTACGAGATTTGAAAGAGTCGATGGCGTGTTAAACCCTTATATATGTATTATAAGTAAATTGATATCAAATTGCGGAGACACCAAGAGACCATATTTGTCTACTGAAATAGTGTTTCCATAATTACACTCATATCCATAAATTAAGGATAATTCAGAATCACACAGAAATTGAACTATAAAATAAAAACTTCACCTGTAGAATTATCACACACATCTTGAAGAAGACTATGCAAATTACAGGAAACCACCAGATGGCGCGGATAGTACGTCACAATGACGAGAGTGTAAGAGAGGGGTATATAAGGAATGGTGGCAAAGAAGTAAAATTGTTCACAGGCGCTTTAAAAGCCTTTCAGTACAATAACCGCATAGTTATGGCAAAAGGAAGCATTTGGATGATTTTTAAGTGGTAGAATTATCGGACGACTGGAATGTGGACGTACCCAGCTGGAAATATCCGAGGAACTTGGAATCGCCCAGAGTGTCATCTCCAGGGCTTTGGCAACGATTCCAAGATGATGGTAATGTGAGTAGATGTTACAGCACAGGTCGCCCCCGAGTTACAACGCCGAATGAGGACCGGTATTTAGCAGTTACTGCCAAATAAAACAGACGGAGCACAGCATCAGACATGTCTCGTCAGCTCTCTTCAGCTACCGGTACGACAGTTTCAAGGCAGACCGTGTACAGACGCTTAGGGCACATTGGTCTATATGCTCGTAGGCCTGTCAGATGTGTTCCACTTACCGCAACTCACTGTCGCCTGCGATTAACCTGGAGTAGAGAGCATGCATTGTGGACACCGCAACAGTGGTCTTGTGTGATGTTTTCCGACGAGTCCAGGCTTAGTTTGCTGTCTGATTCTCGCCGGACTTTCATATGAAGAGCGCAAGGTACCCGTTACCACCAAGAGAGAACACCATTGAACGACACCGTTACGGTGTGCAGAATAGCTCGTTTGGGGGAGGAATTATTCTTGGTTCCAGAACTGACCTGCATGTTTAGAGTGTAACGATGACAGGCCACATCTATCGTGATGTCATTCTGGAACAACATGTACGTTTGTTTTGAGGCGCCATGGGTGCTGAATTTCTGTTTATGGATGACAACGCCCATCCTCACCGTGCAAACATTGTAGACGAATGCCTTCAATTGGAGGATATCACCCGTATGGATTGGCCAGCATACTCACCGGACTTGAATCCAATAGAGAATGTGTGGGATATGCTTGGCCGACGAATTACAGCCCGTCAACCCCCTCCCACCTGTCAACCGGAACTTCGGAGGGCGTTGCTTGATGAGTGGTGTAATATTCCCCATGATCAGATTGATAATTTGAAACTCAGCATGCCCAGGCATTATAAGGCCTGTATTGCATCGTTCGGGAGACATACTCCATATTAACCATCATACTAACCATGTTATACTGTTTTTTGTAAATAGGTTCTTTTTTTGAAATTTGCTCCAGGAGTAAAAATCGCAATTTTTATTAATTATGTCAAACATATAGCATCCTTTTTGCTCTTTACCTTTTGTTTAATAAATAGACTTTACAAATAAATAAGTCAAATTTGTTTTTTGCTTCTGTCTCTTTCTTTGCCTGAACTTCATTATCCTTAATTTATGGACATGAGTGTATAATGCAGCCTATAAACATTAAATAAGTAAGACTTTTGTGTTCCAGTTATTCAGGGAAATATAAAAGTCACTGCAACCAACAAGCTGTAAGATCCCTAATAATAGTTATACAAATTATACACACAACACATTTAAAGAACTAGCAGTTTACCCGGAGTTGACCTGGTATTTTTTTTCCCAATATTTTTGTGAGACGGGGAATGAATATACTATGGAAATTGACTTGGCCAATGGTTTAAATTACCTTTGGTGGTGTTATTAGGACATTATAGAAGGAAACTCTCATAGGATCAAAAAAGGAAAATGAAATTGTCACAGTCATTGATTGGAACAAAAATACAGTATCATTAATCAAAAGAAAGGTCCCCTACCTGACTGACCCTGCATAACAATAATCCCCTATCTGAGGATTTATATGTTTAGAAAAGGGGAATACTTGGGGCTAACTAGTTTTCTAGAAGAAAGATATTCCTATCTCACTGACACCGCAGTGCTAATCATTCAGTTATTTCCTCCTTTCAAAATAACTCACAGGTTACTCGTTTAATAGCTACTAATGGTATTAAATTTTTAATTTTTATTGATGGGATTAAGGAATTCATGAATCTATCCATCATCTTAAAATTATATCTTATTTTGGTATCTTATTTCCCTTTAAACATCTTGTTAAATAATAAGACATAGAAAAAAAAACATATTATTAATACTCTATTATAACTTTTAAGTTATGTTTGATTACAGTGAACACAAGTAACCACTTTATATAAATCCATAGGTAGGACATCAGTTTCATGCATAATTAAATTTATACACAAAATTATTAATACGGAAGTTTCAAAATATCTATAACTCGCTCCACGATATCCTTTAAAGTGATTATATAATACCTCTTTACATGATGGTTCAAACATGATAGCTAACTAACTACTAAATTGATTATTTGATAGCTAGTTACATAATGTTTTCTGAAGTGGAGTAACTAACTTAGTAGATTTATTGATCATACAATAATAGGATAATAGTTACATATACATTTCCCACTCTAAGCAAAATTTTGAAAAGGGTCTTTAAATTATCAATTTTACTGATCAAATTTTTAAAAATTTGACTGTTTTGTTTAAAAGCCCATCTCTGTTAGTTTGAGCTCCAGGCAGGTAGAAAATTCTCTGATGTTAATATGTCTAATACAGTATTGCTATAGTTGATCAATTGCAATGACTGTATTCTAATGAAAATACAAACTGATTAAATATTTTATGCTGATAAAGACAGCAAAGTTCAATTAATTATAAATATTATATAAATTCTCAGTATCCAAAACTTTTTAATCCTCTTACACATGGATGACTAATTGTTAATTCCATTATAACTAATTATCCATTGTAACTAACTATAACTAATTGTTAATTTCGAAATTATAATTTTTCAATCAAATCATGATTACTGCATACATTACAATGAGATTATCCCAGTATCATACTACATATATAGTGTGTTGTATACAGTATTGCACTAAATTATATTATATTTTTCTATGAATTAGTTAGTAACATTTACAACAATGGAAGCCGATTCTTGTATTACAAATGTTGTATATAATTCAATTCATGTTTTTCAGATAATGTTAAATGACCAAATCGTAGCATTCATTTCAATTTTGGTAACATGAGTAATAAAACTGGCGCCATTTTTTTTTTTTCATCTTGTCACTGTCATAGAATTAAAGGAGCTTCACCATCAAATGTTATTGCAAATCTTTTGCCTTATGCAACTGTGCGCATTGGTTTGAAAAGAAACTCGCAGTGAAAAATATACCAATCAAGAAGATAGCTCAAAATTGAACGAAAAAATTTGGAGAAACTGGTGCTGTAATGGAAAGGTGTCGAAAAGGTGGGCCTAATGCGGAAAAAGAAATTGAAGAATATTTTTAAAGAAGATTTGCTTCGAATCTCCAAGGAAATCAATAACAAGATTTTCCAGCCACGAAGGGGTTTTGTTCGAAACATGTCAACTCTTTGCAAAGAAGCTGAAATTTTAGTAGTAGAATGTGAAAGTTGCACAATTGTAAGGATCTGAAATAAACAAGAGTTAAGCTTACTGCAATGGATTGCAAAATGTTTCACTGCGTTAATCTATGCAAACAAGGGAATGTCTCACACTCTGATAATTTATTGTGCATCCAATTTCAAAAACAAATGGAACAATAGCTAATTATAATTACGAGATGTTGTTTTTAATAAAATTCTATACTTATTTTCATGGATGCATAGAATTTTGAATATATGTATAATGGTACTTAAAGTTTAGTTATATGATACGCCTGGTGGTTTTTAAAACCCGAAACTTGCATGTAACGTCTTGGCCTATACTAGACTCATACAACTTCAAGAAGAGGGCCACTTTCAGATCCACGGTATGTATATATATATATATATATATATATATAACTCTATTTACACAGAAATGAAAACTAAAGATGAAAATGATATACACAAGGGCAGTTCACTCTAAGGACTCATATTCTCAGAGTTCTCGAGTCTACGTCGAATCACAAAACACGTGGTCTGCAGTAGATCTTAATTATTACAAGGCATGATACAAAAACCACAAGGGGGCTCAATTTGATAACAGTTGGAAACTCAGGCTGATTCAATCACTTCAGAGAAAAAGACAATACTTCTTGTCGCTGAACTATCTTTCTTTGTCTCCAAAAACCTCCCTTTTAAAAGGCGTCAAGAACGGGGAGTTAACTTCCTCTCTTCTCACTACAGTAGAAATTTTCTCAGTCCATGGTCTATCACCAATCACGATGCAACAACTCCTGGTGTAGTCTATATTCCATCCGTTAAGATCGCACAGACAATCGCTAATTTTAATGAGGTTTCGATATCCATGACACTGGATATCTGCTATGAGAGTCAGGTTGTTCCCATTAGTACAAGACACTAATTGCATGTAATATAACTATCCCCAACACTGCTTATCTGCTGTCAAATTTGAGTTATACTATAGGTTTTTATTAAGTACTTGTTAAAAATCACACATTCTTCTCTCCTGGGAGCGAAATGCTACAACTCTTCCAGTGGGAAAAATGCTATATGCCCAAATATAGTTAAAATTTAATAACATAATTTTTTAGAACATAAATGGAAATATACGTACTTAGAATTACGGATATGTTCCTTCATTTATTAAAATGTCATGCTTATTTTCATGGATGCATTCTGAATATATGTATTATGTATGTACAATGGTATTAAAAAAATTAGTTATATGATACTTTTAATTTTTTAATACTTTAAAATTTTTAAATTAAATTAAAAATTTTTTAATACTTTAGTTTTACACACATGCCCAATTTTAATTCATATCTATAACATAACGTTAATTAATCCTCAAAATCATATCGTAATAGCTAACTATCTTTAGAAGCGATTTGAGACACCGAAATTGAATTAATTAACTATAATAATCTCAAGTGCACTTTTGGTTAAACAGTAAAAAGATGTAACGACCAGTATTTTAAACAATTCACTTTTATTTCTCTAATTAACTGGAAACGATTATGTATTTTTATTATATTAGCTACCAAATGTTATCAAAATTCTATAGTTTTATACTAAATGGATATTGGAACAAAAATTATGCAGATTATCTGTTTTGTTACTAGTTTTCGAAATTAATTTAATGAATAGAATGAATCTACAAAATAATACGTCATTGCGCTTAAAAATAATGTGTATAAGGGAGATGAAAAAACGTTAGCTAAATTAGAAATGAATCAGCGGGTCATTTAGAAAATAACCTTTTCAATACTCTTTATTATTTGATTTCTAGAAAAATGGCTTTTCTAATCTCCCCCTGTAAGTGCATATGAATAATAAATTGCACCAGAAATAAACTAAAAGCTTTTTACCCCCAATAATGCATTAAAGAACATTAGTTTAAAATAATTCCTTTTACCTGTTTCATTAAAGTGTATTAGCCAGTGAGGATAACTTACGTTTTAAGGGGAAAAAATAATAAAAATGAATTTTTTACAAGTGCATTTCATTAAATTTACAGAGTATAAAACTTAATGTTTATTAAATGCTAAGTAAAAAGCAGCTTATTCCGGTAAAAGTAAAGAGTAATTCGGATTAAATTAATTATATTACTATGGAGTTATTTTGATTAAGATTATTTCTATTTTTGAGATATTTCCTGAAATTGAATTTAATGATATTAATATACATGTTTAAATATAATATAATGATTTTTTTAATGCGCATGTCATTATTACTAGATATTGATAAAGGTATTTTTATAATGTACACTACTGGCCATTAAAATTGCTACACCAGGAAGAAATGCAGATAACAAAATGATATTCATTGGACAAACATATTATACTAGAAATAACAAGTGATTAAATTTTCAATAATTTTGTGTGCATAGATCCTAAGAAATCAGTACCCAAAACAAACACCTCTGGTAGTAATATTATACGCCTGGACATTGAATCAAACAGAGATTGGATGGCATATATAGGTACAGATGCCCATGCAGTTTCAACACGATGCCACAGCTCATCAACCGTAGTGACTGGCGTATGGTGACGAGCCAGTCACCTGGCAACCCTGGACAAGACCTTTTTCTACTGGCGAGAGATTTGGTGAATGTGCAGGCCAGGGCAACAGCCGAACATTCGAATAATTTGAATTAATTAAAGAATAAGCTAATCATTTGCGTAACTCAGCACCTTCTGCATTTTTTAAATTTCACGTCTGTAGCATGTCGCCTCTTGGTGAAGCAATTTTAATGGCCAGTAGTGTATATAATATTACTCTATGTTACCCCACATTCTAGAGTATTACTATTATAATATTCTATTATCATGGGTTCCTTCTAATGGCAGTCAAAAATTCTTCTACACATAGTCGTTGTCAGACCAATTGTATTGTATGACTCTGGGACATGGACTATAAGAAAGTGTCATGTACAGTTGCTGAGAGTATCGGAAAGAAATATTTTTGGAGCAGTATATGTAAATGAAAATTGGTGAATTAGAACAAATTAAGAAACATATGATTTTTAGAAGGAATTAGACATTGTTACTAAGATAAGGAGACTGAGAATTAATTCAAAGGCTAGGTTATGTGGAAAGAATGCAGTTAAACAGAACAACAAGAAGACTTCTGAAGGACACTAGGCGGATCTAGACTCAGAGAGGAAGACCAAGAATTAGATGGGCAGATCAAGTCGAATAGAATTTGAACTATGGGTCCCTACTATTGGTGTAGGTGTGTAGTTAAAAATTCTTCTATACATAATTATTATGAGACAAATTATTTTGTATGGCTCTGAGACATGGACTATGAGAAAGTGTGATGAAAAGTTGCTGAGAGTATTGGAAAGAAAATTTTGAGAAAGATTTTTGGAGCAGTATATGAAAATGGCGAATGGTGAATTAGAACAAATGAAGAAACATACGATTTTTATAAAGAATTAGATATTGTTACTGAGATAAGGAGGAGGATAATTTAATGGATAGTTCATGCAGAGAGAATGGAGTTAAACAGAACAACAAGAAGAATTCTGAAAGAAACTAGGCTGATCTAGACACAGAGGAAGACCAAGAATTAGATGGATAGATAAAGTCGAAGTGAACTTGAAGACACTCAGTATTACTAACTGGAAATGAAGGGCAACTTGTTTCGTGGAATGGCAAAATATTTACAGGAGGTCAGGGAATTTCAAGGGCTGTAGCGCCAATGATGATGATGACGACTATTGGTGTAATTCTATTATGTGGTTACCTACTGATTTAATACTATAATGTGACTATGTACGGAAATGTAATATTGTTATGCGATTTACCTACCAAGATAATAATTTAGGGTAAATCTATTATATTATGGATTTCTACTATTGGGATAATATTATAACGGTATACCACACCTGGGATGACACTATTATGGGATTTCCAACTACTGTAATGCTGTTAAGGGAATACTTTAATAGGGATATTTAGTTTATTATGAAATAAATCTATTGGATTAATAATATTATGAGGAATATTTGATATATATATCCATATAAGGAAAGGGGGAAATAATGTTATATAGTTGAACTTGCATAAATAACTTATACTTATTAGAAATGTCGTTTAAAGGTGTTAATAGATAATCTATATTACAGTCATGGTATATCGATACGACGATACGATACGATATCGATGCACACCGTCTACTAGAAAATAGAAACCTCGTCCTATTTCATGTTAGTTGACCTCATTGAACTAATAACATTGTTGAAAAAATTGAAACTTTGTTAAAAATATATGGATTGTGTAGGAATAAAATTTCAGTTATTAAAATGAACAACTGATATAAAACTTATTTTAAAATAATGAAATAAATTATACACCATATAAAAGGTAGCTTATTGAATTGATTTTCATAAAACATTACATCACTAATTTTCTCTAAAACTGAGAACTAGAAAAAAATTTATTTTTATAATGAATTTTACTAACTATTCCGATAAGTTATTTTAATACTGAAATTTTGAAATTTACATTTTATATAGAAAGTCATCGATATTCTCTAGACACAATATAAATAAAAATTTATGGAAAAAATTACTAAGTAAAAGAGAAGTATTGTATGTTTCGCGTTAAAGGGATTCTATAAAATGAAGATGATGGCATAAAGTGTGTATAAGTTTCTCATATAATAAATAACGTTAAATATAAAATATTTAATATTCCTGAATTAAATCTTTTAAATATTATATGAAACATAATAATCGATTTATGGCGGCGCGTGTTGAAGAGAAGATTAAGGTCTTTAAAGAGCTTGAAGATTGGGAGGCGGCTGGGATAGAAAAGCTCTTACAGACTCAATTTAAACAGTAGAAGTTTATTAGGTTTTCAGATTGCAAGAAGCAAGAAGGATTCGTTCAATTGAAAGATATTCCAGAAAGCAATACTTTCTTGTCAATATTCAAATTAAAATTAATAATAAAATTTTAATTAACTCAAACTGAAAGGATGTTCTTTGGCTTTCAGATTTTGGAACCAATGTTGTTTAGTTCGAAACTCAAAACTATATCTGGCTCAAAACTTCCGAGTCTAGGCTTGGAATTGGCACAAAGATCAGCAGATTGGTATGTACTCCCTTGGACTTTCAGTAGATGCAGAACTTTTGTTACGTGTTACTGTAGAACAATGTATATCACCCTTCATGGTGCATTCTGTGAAACTGAATCTGTCTTTCTAATAACAGATAATTAAGCTGGGTACATAAAAAAAGAATTATTTCATATACTTTAAGTGTTTAAAACTAACGAAACAACTTTTATTCCATTAATTATATTCCATTTTTTCCATTCTACTTTCCATAAACTTAACTTCATTCATACGTTAATCAACATCATGTGGAAGACTTTATAATTCCCATAATTATTAGTTTTTGAAGCATGACTCATAATGCAGTGATAATAGGTTCTAGTAGATGCAGGTTCAATAACATTAAATGTATGTCTTAAATAACTTCTTTGAAGTATGAACAGACTAGGTGGGGGAGGATAGGTGTATCACATTGGTATTAGGATTATCATGTTTTAAGCTTACAGGGGATTTTCAATATGGACATTTACCATTAAAAAGTATCCCATTCTCTCAAGTGTGTTTTGTACAGAAAAAGATTTATGATGCACATGAATTAATGCCAAATCTGATGAAATTCAAATCAAAATAGTAAAGGACAAAAGTAAAAGTTGTTCGACCTTAACAGAAACAAGTTTTAAAATCAGCTTAAACGTAATAAATTAGCAAAATATTTTGTTAATGGACCCAATTCTGAATGAGTCTACAAATTACAAAGTCAGTTACGGTAATACAAGTTTGTATAAAGTGAATAACACAAATAATTAATAGAATCATCATCGTGACATTTAATTACTGTTATCTACTGAACGAGAACGAAGTGGAAGAACGTCTACTGAATGAGAACGAACTGGTTGAATATTCATTGCCAATTATCTGAAGGACATATTGCAAAGACAGTTTTTTTCTGATGATGAAAGTGATTTGGAACCAATTTGCAAATTGTATAGATTCATTATCAGACAGCAATACAGATTACAAAACAAAAAACTATATTATTTTTCAATAAAATTAAATAAATTAAGTTTCAATATAAGCTTTTACATGATTTTTTTAAATTTGGGAGAAATTTACTTAGCAAGCTAATTTTTTTAAATATTTTGCAAAAAATTTTTAATGGGGCTTTAGGTTAATTTTGACTAATTTCGTCTGCTTTATGTGATTTTAGAACATATGCTTCACAAAAAGATGAGCACAAAAAGGATGCTTCATTTTCCAAGGTGAGTGAATTATTTTATATACATATATATTTTTCTGTAGATTGTATTTATCACATATAAATCTCACTTACAATACATATCACCTGCAATAAAATTATAGTAATATCACATACCCATTAAGTATATGTTATGAAATGTAGAAAATCCACAAGCCCCTTTTATTGTAATAATCCTATATAGTGGTATATTTATAGCACATATAAGTATACTTTCCATTGTATGTGGATGATTATTTCTCTGTTGTTCGACTTCCTTAAATAAAACATTTTTGAAAGGCAGATAAATAATACAGTCCATTCGTTAAACATTTATTTAAAATTCTGATTTAGTGTTTCAGCTATTTGCATTATACATATTAATGATGTTCCGGCCAGACAGCACTTATCATTTCAGCAGACAATAGCAATAAAGAAATTTTGAGAGCGTCTTATCACATAAAAAGTTAACTTACAATATATATCATCTGCAATAAAATTACGGTAACATAACATATCCATTTATCACATGTTATGAAATGCAGATAAATCCACAAACATTCATTATTATAAGGATCATGTATCGTGATATCTTTACAATACATATTAGTATTATTACTATTACATGCAGATGTATATTTCTGTATTATTTGTCTTCTTTAAATAAATTATTTTTTTGAAATACAGAGAAATAATACATCCTCTCCATTAAACATTTATTTAAAATTCTGATTTAGTGATTCAGCCAGACAACACTTATTATTTCAGTAGACATTAGAAATAAAAAGAAAATGGAGAGCGTCTTATCACATAAAAAACTAACTTGCAATATATATCATCTTCAACAAAAATTATGGTAACATAACATGTTCATTAAGCACATATTATGAAATGCAGAAAAATCCATTGGTATTTATTATTATAACAATCATAGTATATTGTGATATATATATTATTACAAATATGTATTGTAGATATCATTTACTATACTTTACAAATATAGTATCGTTGCTATTACATGCAGATGTATTATTTGTCTTCCTTATATAAAATATTCTTTGAAATACACGGTGATAATGCAGCCCTTCCATTAAACATTTATCTAAAATTCTGATTTAGTGTTTCAAACATGTGTATTATACATATTAACGACATCGCAGCCAGACAGCACTTATTATTTCAGCAGACATTAGCAATAAAGAAATTTGAGAGCGCCGAGCGAGCTCAAAGAACAAAGGATAAAACTATTCAAAACACATAAAATCCAAAAAACTGTTTTTAGCGAAAAGAAAGAATAGATTCTATGTTGAAGAAAACAGTAAGCGCATTCACTCAAGAGTTCTCCTTCCAAGAAGCAAGAACAAAACCTTGGCCCTGGAGGCACAACGACCTGGAACTCCGTGCTCAGAAAACACGAAAGCTTTCCGTCTGAGCATATAAACGGCTTACAGATAGAGGTACCCCCGGAATATATTTCCAGAGGAACATAGATTCGCAGTGTGTAATCTCAAGTGATACTCCAACAACGTGTAAGCCAGATCACAAGAAGGATTCTGGAACTGCGGGAAATCTCTGGTAAGGAGATTTCAAAGGTTCTTATGAGAAAAGTAATACTTTTTTTCTGGGATGAAAAATCTATTCACAAATATCACTCTGATTCTTCAGTGTCGTAAGGTAATGTACGTCAGAACAAGAAATCGGCAATGATGAAACTTCTGTAGATTTAAATGGATTTGAATGCGAGGGTTTTTTGAAATGCAGAAAATGATGAAAGAAGTTTTCATAATCTAGTTTAAGTTACTTTCATGATCTAAAACGATATTATAGTATGCGAGAAAAAGTTTGAAAATATTTTATATACGTAGATATGGGATTATAATAGTAATATTTAACTTTTTCAGTTTAGTTTTTCTTAAAAAAAAAAAAATGTTTAAAAAGCAACATATTGCTTTTTGATATTTTTGCTCAGAATTAATCGGATTTACAATCAAGTATATAATTACTTTGCAACCTTTTCAAACTATTTAATAGTTACAATGCCTTGAAACAAATAGTTTTTATGAAGCTTATATGAATTTATGAATTTATGAATATGGTTGCCACAGGTTTCGTATCGAGCTCGGACGTGCCATAAAAATTTTCAGTGGTTTGGAATCCACTTAAAGTCGTAGGTCCCGGATCAATATGACTGTAGAGCGATGAAAGTAGGACTGACAATTCAACCTCATTAAATTAAGCGTTATCGAGCCAAGTTAAACGTAAATCTACGGGTGTTTCATCACAACAGAAGCTGCCCATCCTTTTTCACTCTTTCCATGAGACCGCATGGTTTCTTGGACATTGTCTAGAATTTTGTGTCCACTAAGATGATTTATGTTAAGAAATCACATAAATAATTCCCACAAAAAACTTCAGATTAAAATTTACAGCTTTCATTACATATTTAAAAAATGCAATTTAAAAAAAAAAAAAAAATACACTTTTAATGATTTTTTTTTATTCATCATAAGTACAATAGAAAATACACTAGTTTAATTAACATTTTTCAATAAGCCATAAAAGAAATTCTTAACAGTAGAATTAATATTAATTTTTAATAGAGTAGTAATATTATCTATAACTGATCGAACAACAAGTATCTAAATTGGTGTTTGTCTTCATTTATGTAGGGCCTTAGTCAATATATTAAAAGCTATCATTTTATCAGTTGAAAATATGGCCAAATACACCATCAAAATTTTTCAATAAATCACTTTAAGTTCCTAAAGATTTATCAACAACAAGTCATATGCTTTGTGTTCAAAATTCGTTCAAAAACATCTGGGCGTGAGATTGTTATTTCAATTTTTCAATATAAAGTTTAGAGATCTGTTTCCTTATTGAAAATTAATTTAACCATGAGTATATATAAAAATTCCTTTTTAAATAAGTGATACAATATATTTACACATGACCAATTGAAATTTGTACAGGATTTAAAATTTTTTAATAAATATTAAAAACACTTTAATTCTAAGGGAACGCAAAGTAATTGCTAATGCAGCTATATCAGAATAAACTCCTTTGTCAAAAAAGATATATATAAATAAATCTTACAATAAATGTGATACAATAATGATTGCACTTAATAAAATATTGCTTTAGGAATTCTAGTGGGCCCACAAAATGCTTTTTATGCTTTGTATTCAATATACTTTTTATTCCAAATTCATTCAAAAACTTCTGATTTTATGATTATTATTTCAATGTTTTAAAAATTAAAATTTAAAAGATCTATTAAGCTATTCAAAATTAATTTAACCATCAATGTGTATTTAAAATCCTTGGTTATATAAGTGATAAAATATATATACATACGACAATTTGTAAATGATTTAAGCTTTTTTTAATAAACATAAAAAATACTTTAATTGTAAGAGAACGTAGAGTAATTGGTAATTCAGTTACATCAGAATAAAACCCTTTGTCAAAATATAATAAATAACCTTACAATAAATGTGATAAAGTAATGATTGCACTTAATAAAATATTGCTTTTCGGTAAGAATTTCTTTTAAAAAATGAATATCACGTCATTATTTCTATCAAACTTTTAACACATTGACAGTTTGGTTGACATAATCGTCTATGTTCCTGCCACGATTCATAAAGAATTCATTGGCTTCGGAAAGAATTCTGTTCTTCAAATAAAAAATCTTTTTTCCGAACATAAATATTTTATGACTCATTTCAAAAATTGTCCCGAAAGCTTTCACATCTTTTTTTATAAAACTTAAAACCTTTTAATATCTTTTATGAGTTTATAAAATATTTTGCTGCAAAGAGGTTTTCGAGTACAAATTTCGATAAATAATAAAAACTTTTCAAAATTGCAGGGTCTGTTCTTTTAAATATTTATTAATGTTTTAAACTAACATAAATTTCAATAAAATAAAAATATATTAGTGTATTTTAAATATTTAAACTATAAGAAAAATAATATTATAAAAATTTTAAATTTGTCCGAAGAAAAATAAATCTGTCAGAAATATGCCATATAAAATATTAATTATTATAGAAACTACTCTTGTGAAATATTTACCAGATTTTAATCACAGTGCAGTGGCTTTGAAGGACTTCATTGAAATTTAAAGAATTTCTTTGGTTGATATGCCAGTAATGATATAACAGTTATATATGATGTATATGTATAACATTTGATTACGTTCATATGGCATACACAAATATAGTATCAATATTCCAGATTAGAAATTCAAAACTGATAAATTAGAAGTCACTCTTGCAAAATGCTTCTCAGATTTTAATTAATTTTAATTACGATTTGAATTAATAAACTTGTTAGTGCAATGGAATTGAAAAACTTGTTTGAAGTTTGCAGAATTTCGTAATTGATATGTCAGTAATAATATAACAGTTATATATGATCTTGAGGAATAATGTTTGTTTACCTTCATATAGTATACATCAATATTCTAAATTAGAAGTTCAACTATCCCAAAATTGTTATATTGAATTATACGATGTTCTGTTTATAACTAGTTATAAATTCAATAACATATATCTATAAATAATTTTCAATACGTTTATTTTTTGTTTTATTTGTACATAACCATGTTATGATTTTTTTCCCCCACTCGTGGCTCAATGGCAATGAGCGCCGCTGGTGAGCATAATAAAATAATAAATAATAAGTAATATGTAATAAATAGTAATAATGAGTAATAATATAAAAATAATAAGTAATCTGTTTTATAAAATTAAATAAAATTTTATTTTTATTATAATTTTATAAATGATATTAAGAAATTTATTATCTTGCTATTGTAACTTCTTTAAAGCTAATTTTTGCACAAAAAAAGCTAAACTTCTTAATTTTTTCTACAAAAAACTCAAGCTGAGCAAAAAGTTTTTCGCAGTAGTCATTCGGTAGAAGAAAAAGAACTCCGGTTTCTGCAATCTTCAACTTGTTATTTCATGTACATTTGTTAACCAACTATATAATTGCAAAATAACATTAAACTGAATAAATAATCAAAATTTATTAAAAGTCTAAAATTTCGACATTACTATATCTGCATTTGTAAATTTTGTACTTTGTTCTATATCTACTCTAATATATATTTATATATATATTCCGTGAGTTAATTTTTGTAAATTTTCTGAAAAAGATAAAAATAATACAAAATTTTGGCAAATTATATAGTTATAGTTTTGAAATAAATTAATATGCTTTAGCAGTAAGTTTAAAAAAAAAAAAAAATTTGCCTTCTTAGTTAAGCATGGATTTTTAAATTCAAAACTATTCATTCTAATAAAAAGTAATTTATGTTTTGCCTTCAAAAATTAGTTCGATGTATTATTTTCGATACGATTATATATTCAGCAAATAATTTTATAATGTACTCCAGAATATAAGTGCTATTGTATAAAAGTACAACATTGTACATAAATTTAATACTATAGAACTGACATCATTTCATATTATTAAATGTTCTACAGTTGACCCTCTAAGGCTACCTATTCTTCTTCTTCATTGTTGCAACAGCTCCATGGTTTGCCAAGGCCGTCTGCCTACTGGCAGTTTTCGAGACGAAAGGTGTTTTCGTTTTACGGGGTAAGGCTGTCAGCCTTAAGTGTAAGGCTTCAAGTTTCTATAGCCATATTAGACCAGGACCTACACTTTAAAATGGATTCCAGACCATTACAGTTATCCATGCAACCACCGAGACTCGAATTTGAAATTTGTTGGCTTCGAGCGCCAAAGTGCTAGTTACTCTGTCATCAGGCCCGAAGCCTATCTGGCAGAGTGACTAGCACCTAGAAAAGTGACTAACCATTTTTGTGATAAAAACCTATCAAAATAATTTGTGATAAAAACCTGTTAAAAATAACATGATGTTTAGTACTATGCTTACTACTGCACACTTTTCTGGCCTTTTTTTTTTGCCTTAACTCCATATTTCATATTAATGCTGTATAATACCTTAATATCGCATCCTATTTAACGCTATATCTGCTATAAGTTCGATGTGTTAGTGTATAATGTAATAATTAAAGATTCCAGAGTAAATAAGAATTTCTAAAATTCAACTTTAGGTCGTTTCATTTTAAGTCAAACTTGTTCATATTATTTTTTTCTTCAATTAACTTATTAATTACATTTTATTTTTCATGAAATTACATAATCTTTAGAAAAAAACGTACGCTATTCATTATTTATCTCCTAATTCTATTCTGATTAAAAATACCTTCAATTATTTATAGTTAAATTATTTTTTAACTGCATTATGAAATTTTAATTAAAGTGCTTACAAGCTTTTAAAACGATAGCGTCTTATCAAAGAATCAATTAATTTTAGAATATTGTATCAAAAATTTTATCAAATTAAAACTCGATAAAGTGTGTGTGATATCAATAAAAACGAAAGACCATAAAAAGATTTATAATTAGTAAATCTTCTTTATAAAAATAGGCTTATTATCTGTGCGCAAAAGAAATAAAAAGCCAATTTCTGAAAACTATACGCAAGCTGCTTCAAAAATATTGCATGTATAATAGAGATAAGTGTTACAACCTCCTTTTTAACCAGGAAATTAATTATTGCGTGACTTGAAAACTAAAGTAAACAAAATTTTTACTTTCTGACTTAAAAGTTTTAACAAAATTATTTTGAGAGCATTGAGATGATAAAGAGTGTGTCATGTGTTACATCGTGTAAACATTACGTAACGTTGGTAATGTTTCGTTAAATATTTAATCTACTGATTAACAAATTTTACATAAGATGTGTGATAATTTTTTTTAAGTTTGAAAACAAAATTCTGAATTAATTGTCTTGCTTTAAAAAATATATAGGGTTGTTAAAGAAATAAGCATCTTTAGATTTTTTTCATTGGTGAGAGAATACATACATATAAATAAATACAACAAATAAAGAACAAAAACATCGAAACAGTGTAGAAGAATTAAAAAAAGCCAAAGTAATAGCCCAAATCGTGCCAAGAGTTCTCTGGCACCCTAATATCTTGTAATCTCGGAGTCAGTTCCATGGAGTGTCTTCCAACATTGTAGATGTTTTCTTTTCGTAGGCTCTTTCAAGCCACAAAGACGATGGTCATATACATTTATACGATATAAGTGTTCACCCAGACAGTCATGCCCTGTTATAAATCTGAAAAGAGCTACTGCATTTCGGCGAGGCCTGTCTGGTATTATATCTAGCTCTGTATGTTTAGAATATGTGGTGAATACTTATATAGAGGAGACCTATAATTTAACTATGTTTAACTACAGCAGTATAATGGTGACTCGTGGAGAATGCGCGAAATAAGGGAGTTCCCCGCTTTCTGGAAGACTCTGACTTGCAAGCAGGGATTCTCACTTATAACCTTCTCATTCACAACCCTATGAAAATAGTCATAAGTTATAGTCTGGTGTAACATGAATTGAAGCGTAACTACTTTTTGTAATTGTGGACAATCAGAGATTACAGTTATATACATAACAAAATTGTGCCTTTTCTTGGCAACATGGACAATATCCGAAAGGTAATCCATTTCACGCGATATTGGGAACACATGCCAGTAATAAATGTCCCGGGGTTAAAATCCGAAGTGATATTTACTGCCATTTGAAATTGCTTCTGTTAAGTCGATGTAGGCAAAAGGGACATAAAGGCAAACAATCTCAAGGTAACCTACAAATTATCCCAAGGTATAATCTGGCGTAACAATTGATGTTTGAATATGTAATTTTGGAGAGTCAGAGATTACACTTATATATGTAAAACAATTTTGTCTCCACTTTGCAAAACGGACAATCTATTTCAAGGGACAATGTAAAACATGCTAGTAATCTTTAATGTCATGTTTTTTTGTGTACGTTCATTTCGCAGTTGAGAACAAACATTAAAAGTTAACGATAGTAAATAATAAATAGTCACAGGGGTTATAATCCGAAGTGATATTTACTACAATTTGAAATTGTCTCTGTGACCAAGGAAAGTTACACAGAATAGTCATACACACACACAAAACTGCGTCTCTCGTTGATAGCACGGATAATATTTAATCCGTTGTCCATTTCACGCCAGGCACTGTGAATCACGATCGTAGTTACTGATACATACTTTACGTGAAATTTCAATTCGTAGGTTGATGTCGGCAAAGGAGGCGTTGTCATTTGCCCATAAAAAAAATGTCACAAGGAGTAATCTAGCGTGAAATGGAGACTGTCGTTAGGATGTTGTCTGAGTGACCAAGACGTCATATTGAATGTTTTTAAAAGCAGAGACGCTAAGCTTAAATGTATTCTAAAAATAGTATCTCGAAAAATTGTTTAGCAATTTTTGATGTTTGTCAGTAGTGTGGGGGTGGGATGTAAGTGGGGAGCACAAACAATTACCTTCTAAATGAAACGACAACTACATCACCACAAAATTCACATCAATAGAAATGTGTATTCAATTCAGAAGCTACATTTCATAATATTGTAAGATATTGCAATAAGTAATACACACAAATACCTTTCTTTAAATTTTCATAAAAATAATAGTTTTTTTTGTAACCTATTGTTAATCAAAATGCTCGTTTTTTTCATGTAATTCTGAGAATCCGTAGTAATTAGCATCTCTGTAAACGTTATTTTTTTTAAATAATTATTAGTTGATGTTTATACTGAAGTTATTATCCTTGACATCTATCATTGTAAATAATCTAGTTTTAATATATAATTTTTCAATTACGCTTCTTTAGAATTCTGCTCGATTTCAATTGATTGCTGATCGCTGGTTTTTACAAAACTTATTGATTTAAAATAATTTTTGACGAAGAAATTAATCTCATAGCCCTCAGAAGCACTAGATTCATTTCCTAAACGGGTAGTGTGGCTAGCATTGCAGCAGTCCTCAGGTTATATTCTGTTGGCGGGGAACCCGTTGAAATTTATCTTCTTTGAGAGTGACTCGATAACGATTGTGCCAATCTCTGTAAAAGTATCTAACATCGATAATAAGTCTGCCTTACTGTAGGTTTTCTGGTTTTAGTACGTTGCGGCAAGCAAACACAATACTAATAGTCTCTAAAAGTAACCCAGAAGGAAATATCCAATCTCTATCGTATCGTATATTGTCGCGCCTGTGGGATGTTTATTTTATATTAGTGCTATACGAAAAAATTCAATAAAATTAATCTCAAATTCATAACTATTTTCCATTATTTGAAATCTGAAAAGGCTTACAAGATCACCGACATTAAAAAAATTTTTAAATGAAAATTAATCTTAAATATGAACCATATTTCAAATTAAAATTAATATGTGGTAAACATCAAGATAATAATGAATTGCTAGAAAGATGTATGGAATATAACAGAAGAATGTGAAAAACATATATAACTAATCAATCTTAATCGCGAGTGAAAAATATCGAATAATTATTAGAAATAAAGAATAGACACAATCGATAACACCCCTAGGAGCTATGTATCAAAATGGTATTAGTTGCACAAAAAGGTGGGAGATCCTTTATCGCTTATAAGATCAATTTATCGCTTATAATGGATAAAAAGGTGACATCTGATGGTAATACAACAATTTTTAAAACTAATAACAATTTTTTCGTAAGTTTTGACCACGCACGAGATAAAAAAAATTATAAATTCAAAGAAAAAAAATTAGTCTTCTCCCTTCACTTCTAGTCTGTTGGCTGCTCGCGGGATACGAAGCCTACCAAAAGTAGAATACGAAGCCCATCGATGTCCAACAAGAAAAAAGAAAGACAGAGAAAAATCCTCAGTGAAGGAATAGGATCAAATGTTATCTTTCTGTGTATCTGGACAGGTTTGAAAATTCGCTCCCCGCAAAAATAAAGCCGCACTCGACGTCAATCCCAGGTATCCCATTCATAACCTTTTCACACGTTGCCGTTTACCTTTCTCCCACAGTGATTGATTAACCGATCACTCATTCATCGACATGTCTCAGATTAGGGTGTGTCAACAGATGAGGCGGAGGGACAGATTAGAATTCAGCTGTCTCTCCACATTAGGGAGCATGGTAATCAGTGTCCTTTGTTTCAACCTCTTGCGGTTGACTTTTCTTGCCTGCAGATTATTTGGGTACATTGTGACTTGAACGTTTAAATACCTGCACTTGCAGGGATTTTTATGGATTTAAATTTGTGTTAGAATCATTTTCATTTCTAATAAGGACTTATAAAGGAAGAGATAAAATTCTAGGAAGATATAATACTAGATAGCACTATTATGCGGTGACTTTTCATGCTGCAGCTTATTTCGGTACTATGTAACTGGAACTTTTAAAAACCTGTATTTGGAGGGACTTTCATGGTTTAAATGTGTTTTAGAATCATTTTTTGTTTTAGTAAGGGGTTAGGAAGAAAGAGATAAAGTTCTAGGAAGATATAAATATTAGATAACGTTAGGGTTGTTAATTTAGGAAAATATTTTCTTTTCTTGTTTTGCATTCTGTTTCTCTTATGTATGCTACTAAGCTTCAATGGGAGATAAGGGGAGGATATTAAACTCAGTGAACACTAGAGGTAACTACCTCATATTTAGTAAGGAAAATTAAAGTTCTATAAAGATATAAATATTAGGAAACGATATATTACTAGACAGCATTAAGGTTGTTAATTTAGGAAAATATTTTCTTTTCTTGTTTTGCATTATATTTCTCTTATGTATGCTACTAAGCTTCAATGGGAGATAAAGGGGGAGGATATTAAACTCAGTGAACACATCAAGAGGTAACTACCTCATCTAGAGGTAACTACCTCATCTAGAGGTAACTACCTCATATTTAGTAAGGAAGAGGTAAAATTCTATAAAGATATAAATATTAGGAAACGATTTATTATTAGACAGCATTAAGGTTGTTAATTTAAGATATATTTTTTTCTTGTTTTGCATTGTGTTCCGTTTGAAGAGAGATAAGAGGGGGAAGATATTCCCTTTTATAAGGAAGAAGCCATCTGAAGGCATCTGAATCCTTCTTAATTTTATCTATCCCATATTTAGCAGGGAAAAGATAAAATTAGGAAGGAAAGATAGAATTCTAGGAAGATATAAATATTAGGAAAATATATAATACTAGACAGAATTAAGATTAATTTAAGATAATATTTTGTTCCTGTTTTTGCATCGTGTTCTGTTTATACATGCTTCTAATAACTCTTCGAAGGGAGGTAAGGGAAGGATATTACCCTCTTTGAAGACATCTAAAGGACATCTAGACTTCTACATATCTAAATTATCTCATATTTAGTAAGGAAGAGATAAAAAACTAGGAAGATGTAAATATTAAGAAAAGTAATATTGTGAATTTAATTTAATTAAATTAATTTAAATTAATTTTAGGCATGATTGTGGTTGTTAATTTAAGATAATATTTTTTCCTTCTTATTTTGAATTGTGATCCACTTGCGTACGCTACTAACATCGCTACGATGGAAGATAAAGGGAGAATAATACCCCTTGTGAAGACATCTGAAGGTAAATATCCCATATTTAGTAAGGAAGAGATAAAATTAGGAAGTAAGAGATAACGTTCTAGCAAGATATAAATATTAGGAAGAGTAATGCTAGACGGTTATTAAAGTTGTTAATTTAAGATAATATTGTCTTGTTTTATATCGTGTTCCGCTTATGCTTGTTATTAACATCGTTTCAAAAGATAGATGAGGGGGAATATATCATCCCTGTGTGAAGACATCTAATGGCAACCATCCCCTACTTAATAAGGAAGTGATAAAATTCTAGAAATATTAGGAAACGAATTGATATTAGACAGCCTTATTGTTGTTATTTTAAGATATTTTTAAAAATAATAACCATCTTATTTTGCGTCGTGTTTCGCTTATGCACACTACTAACAGCTCTCTGACGGGAAATAAGGGAAATAAGGGCCCTCTGTGAAAACATCTAAAAGTAACTATACCATATTTAGTAAGGAAGAGATAAAATTCTAGGAAGATATAAATATTAGAAACTATATAATAATAGATATCATTATGGTTGTTAATTTAGGATAATATTTGTTTTTCTTATTTTACATCCCTTATGCATGCTAACAGCGCTTCTAAGGAATATAAAGGGAGGATATTTTCCTTGTGACGACATCTAAAGGTAAATATTTAGAAGGACATTTTTAGATTTAGAGATAAAATTCTTGGAAGATGTAAATACTAGGAAATGAATGAAGATGGAATACTAGACAGCATTATGGTTATTAATTTAAGATAATATTTGTTTGTTTGTTTGGTATCGTGTTTTGCTTATGTTTACTACTAACTGAGCTTCGAAGGAAGATAACTTGAAGATATTACCCTCTGTGAAGACATCTAAAGGTAATTATCCCATATTTAGTAAGGAAAAATGAAATTATAAAGTGAGAGATAAAATGTTATGTTACGTTTCATTTTGTTATCCATGTAATACAAAAATTAAGACCAGTTATTCCTGAATAATAATAATAATTTAATAAATGAATATCCTTTACAATTTCGTTTCCTTCTTAAAGTTTTGTACACTGAGATGGTGAGAAAACAGTCCATTCAACTCTAACTTTTCAAAAATTGAAATTCACTTACAACAATTTTTATTTATTATGAATTAAAACTGAAGTTCACTGAAAATACATTTCAAAATTTATTCTTGTTGTGGCACTAGTTCATAATTTGTTAGACATATTCACTTAAAATGATAATTTCTATAATAATAAGTATTATTATTTATATTTTATTATTATTATCCCTTGAGATATTTTATTACCCACTAAAACCCCCGAGCATTACATTATTTTTATATATTGCTTACTTAAATTCTAACTTTTGGTTTTTACGTTTATAATTAACGAATTCTTTTGAAAACAAAATAGTTTTATACAGAAATATACTCTCAAATAAATTTAAAAAAAATTACAATATATAATATACAGGTATCAAATATTGTATGCATTGCATTTATATGAATTAAAAAAAACTTTTTTAAAAAATTACTTAATTATTTAATGATATTTACTAAAAGTATTACCGCTTTATGTTCTGGTTAGTGACTAAAATTTAAAAATATAAAAAATAAGTTTATTGTGTTATAAATCGTAATAAGTAAATAAAACGGCAATACGAGTAGTTCATGCTTTGTTAACATATTCATTGAAAAATGATAATACTTATTATTATTATTGTTATTTATATTTTTTATTATTTTCCCTTGAGAGATATTTTACTACCCACTAAAACCCCTGAGCATAACATTGTGTTTTATATTGGTTAACTGAATTTTAACTTCTTGCTTTACTTTTATAATTAACGAATACTTTTGAAAACAAAATATTTTTATGTAAAATATACTCTAAAATAAATTAAAAAAAAAACACAAAATTATTTAGAATACATAATAAATATATAAGTATCAAATACTGTAAACCTTACATTTCATACCAATTAAAAAAGGGATTTTTTTTTTTCAAAAATTAGTTTTGGATAATATGATATTTACTAAAAACACAATCCTTTTATGCTCAATTTAGGGAATAAAAGTTTAAAAAAAATAATAAATAATTTTATTGTGTTATAAATCCTAATAAAGTAAATAAAACTCACACCCAACTTTATAAAAAGCTATATTTTATAAAAGTATTTTTATTATGAATTCAATGTGCATCAAAAATAAATATTTTAAGTCAAATATAATATATTTCCCACTGGGTTTCATTTAGCGCATTATTTTGAGGATTACTTCCAGGAAATATTTATCGAAATATGTGCGAAGAATAGAAAAAAAGTTACCATTTGGGAACATTAATTTTTAGGAATAAATGTACAATAGCTAAAAATAAAATTCGTTAAAATTCAAATATTTACAATAGTTCATTGAATAGTTTAAATTTTACGGTCATTGTTAAAATAAGGTTATTTATTCAGTAAAAATTCAGCATTAAAAGCAAATTTATAAATATTAAATAAGATACAAGAAAAAAATTCATACTCAGTAACGTTACAAAGCATTTGTTAAATACAAATAAATTAAATATGATAAAATCATTGTGTAAATATATGTACTATACTTATATACTTATTATATATTGTATTACACTTATTATATATTGATAGCGTGTTGTACGTGTAGCGTATATATTTATTATATATTGTTTTATTTAAAAAATAAATGAAATGGAGCGAATGGTTTGGGGAATAATTTACTGGGTGATCATTCTAGTCCCTTGTGTATGCCAGAGATGTAGTTCATCCCATGTGATTAAATATGAGTGCAATTTACCTAATCCTCTTCCTGCTATCACCTAGGTAACGTTCAATTTGCTATATATCTATAAATTTTTATCTGTGATTCATCGGTGGATCTCGTTTTCCACTTATGATAGGTCTTGAAGGATTATTATTGGCTTCTGTTGGGTCATTTGGGACCTGGTTGCCGTGTGTTACTGATCTGGCACTATGTGCCACAAGTTTCGTATTCGAGATTTGGCGGTGCCATGGATGTTTGTAGTGGTTCAATATTCACTTTAAACCTTAGGTTCCGGTATAATATGACTACTGGGCGTAGGGCTGACAATCCCTACTCTGAAAAGGAAACCTTCTCCCGTCTCGAAATCTGCTTTCAGGCAGATCCTGCCGGCCTTGTCCTACCAACTGTCTGTTGAGCCAATGAAGCAGAAGAAGGAGTATTTTATATATTATCTAAATATATATTTTATAGATTATTATTATCAGAGAAATAGCATTTGAATATTTTTTTATCTGTCTGATTCAAAAAGCAACAATTCAAAATCACATCATTAATAAATTAATGAAACTATATGCTGTAAGATAATTTCATAACAATATTTGTTAAATTAAATGTTAACATACAAAAAAAATAGTTTGGTTTTCATTTTTAATATATGATTCACGGTAGTATAAAAGATCGCTGCTAAAAAAACATATTTGCACCATCTTAGTTAAACAAGTTCAAATGGATTTATTAACTTCATTAACTACTTTGTAAACGAAAAAGAGGAAGTTGCTCTTTTTGGCTCAAAATCTGCTATGTTTTTACTTATTCGAAAATAACTTAACGGAATAAGATTTAAAAGTTGAAATCTCTAAATTACAGTGTAAGTAAAATTTCCCTTCAACAAATTATTAAATTATGTATTTCGTACAAATAATTTATACAAATCACATTTCGTACAAATATTTGACTTAATAAAACTGACATTCTTTTTTTTTACCCTGCAAAGAATAAAGAACATACGTTTTGTGAATCCTTTTGTGGTACAAGCACTATAAATGTTCCACCAAAAGTTCGTACCAAAGATCTACTCACAAGTTCTTAAAGCCCTAGACAAATAAAATAAAACAAAACAATTTAAAATCTTACAAGAATTCTTATTTGATTTAGGAAACACTGCTTCACTTTATCTTAAATAAGGCATTTTATTATTTTCTCCGTTATGCTAAGTATTTAATTAAATATTTATGTAACTAAGAAATGTCGACCTATGCATATGCGATATATGCACAACAACAACAACAACAACATTTTATAAATTCTTTAATTTTTATATGTTCCAAATTCCAAGAATAAAAATGAGAACTTTTGTTGTAAAGATTGTAAAAAACTATTGTTCCTGAACAATACCTGGTAAGGAAAATAAAACAAATCAATGATGGATTTGACAGAATGAAAAATAAAACGATATTTCTCTAGATTAAACTGGAAGAATCATATGTACTCTAAATAATGCATGTTTATATTTCTCTCTAAATGCATTATTTACTCTCAACACTCAACAAAACGAACAAAAAGGGAGAAGGAAGTATATATGTGATATATGCTGCTGTACACCAACTGAAGACCATATGGTCGAATACATTCAGACCATTTATATATATATTTTTTCCCTTTCTTTCTAAGAAAAATAAGAATCAAGCTATTGTGGCTAAAGGTGCAAAAAACTCACAGGTATCATTACAGAAATACGAGGATAATACGGTAAGGTAAAGCATACAAACATAAAAACCTTCACTGTTGAAAAAAACCGATATTCTACTGGACTGTAAAGAACAGTATGTATTTTAATAAAACTTGTTTTGTATTTTTCATCGAATATGTATTTTTACTTACAACTTAAAAATATTTTTTTCGAAAGATACAGGAAAACTTATGATTCAGAATATGTTTAAAGATTTCCATTGGTTTAAAATTTCTCAAATGTTGGTTTCTCCATTAATGTATTGAAATTCTTTCTAATCTAATCTAATTTTATTCTTCTAATGTATAAAATTCTTCTAATTTATGCGAAGCCTGAATGTAATAATTGTAAAAAGACCAAATACATCCCTACCAAAAAAAAAAAATAAAACAAGAGTGAAAATCTTATTTTAAAGTTTGAAGAAAACGATATGTTTTATGGGGTAGTCCATATAAAGTCTGAATTTCATTAAAACACCCGCATATCCAAAATAAAGATCTCATTTATATGTGCATATAATTATAATCAAACATCAATTTTTTTATTGATTTAGAAAATGAAACAAAATATATTCAATATGTAGATGCTTAATTTCAAAACCTGATTTATTTATTGCAATTTTAAATGTATATTTGGATGCTTAATACTTATTTATTATATACGTGATTTGAATAATTACATAATTAGAATGTTCGACAATACAATGCGATATAAAAATAATATGGTACGATAAACAAGTGAGTATTATATGATAGGATAAGTATCGTACAATACTTACTTGTAATAATAACGATACTATAAATATCATTTAAGTTCGATACCATATGTATTGTAAAACGATATGATACTTATTATAAATACGATACCTAAAATATGATACTTATACATATGATATTAAAACACGATATTTATAAATACGATAATTACAATGCGATACATATCAATACAATATTTACAAAACGATACCTATCATAATAAACACGATAAGTATCGTGTCGTATAAATTCGATACTAGGTTTATTGTAATACGATGCGATACTTATTATAAATACAATACTTTTCTAATATATACGATTTTAATAAATATGATATTATCGAAATAAACAATACAACTAGTAACATTGTTTATAGTACTTATCATAAAATATAAATACAATCGATAAGTACGATACGATAAAAATACGTACGTAAAGTAAACTAAGTACATACGACGAAAAAGCAATACGATACGATAAAAAAAAACCTATAAAGTACGATATGATAAAAAAGAATAAATACGATAAAATATCTATTCCTGTATATCAACTTGATATAACTTGGGCAATATTGGAAACTAACTCAAGAAATGTGTATTGAAACTGAACATCATACAATAAAAAATAAAATCCAAATTTCGATATATGTTTTGGATTTTTCTTGAAAAATTTTATGTACTTGTTTATAACAAAAATAACACAAGGAAAAGATATTAAACCAATGCACACGCGTACTTTTGAATCTATTTAAATATTAATCTATCATTATTCTTCTTCAATGGCGAGACACCTCGTGGTGGGCCAAGGCCTTCTGCCTACTAGCAGATTTCGAAACATCATATATTGTTTGCATTTTACGGGTAGGGGGTTGTCAGCCTTACACTTTTAGTCATATTATTATACCAATACCTGCGGTTTAAATAAGATTAAGAACCACTACAAACATCCAAATCACCGCCGACATAGGAACCAGAAACTTGGGGCACCAAGAACCAGAAATCAATTATAAATGTATTTAAATATTTTCCTTATTCAATTCTTAGATTTAAATAAAATAAAACGAACTCTTTATAGTATAGGTTGTAGAAATTCCACAGGTATCCTCATCCAAAGCTCGAAAATAATTCAACCAAAATAAAATAAGAAAACCCCAGCAAGCAGCAAAAAAAAGCATTCCCTGAGAAAAACCAAAAAGCATTGTCCCTCCTGGAAGAAATGGTGCCATTTTCCACAATCTCCCATTCCGACCACATTTTCCCCCCATCTTCTCAATGCCCAACACGATAGAGTCAATATTAATCATTATCTTTCTACACCATTTCTGATTCTGAATGCCAGGCAGGCATCGTTTAACTTTAGCCCCGGACAACAGTAAACCGAAGATATCGGTTTATCCAGGAACACGATTCTGTATTCCGGGAGCATTTCCGCTTCATCATGAAGACCTTTTTACCAACCGTTGGATATTGGCCAAGCAAGAACCGTTATATGTCCGCACCAACTCATTGTTTACCGTGATTTTTTTCCCTCTTAAGTAAATAAAAAAAGTGTTGAGCGGTATCTTTTAATTCAGCTATTTGAGGTGGAGGCTGCGATTTCTGTTCTGTTAACGGTTTAGTTTCAAATGGATCTGCTTTTTTAAAAGGTTTGTTGTTGAAGGATAATATCTTAGCTTACATAAGAAAGAATCTGCTTCTTCTCGCCTAATTAGAAAGAAATCAAGTATAAAAATAAGAATGAATTTTCTTATTCGATGGTTTGGAAAGATAAAATTTTTTTGGCTATTGCAACTTTTATGTGTTGTTTTAGATTACGCTTCATCTTGAAGGCATTTTTACCAACCGTTGGATATTGGCCAAGCAATAATCGTTATATATCCGCAACAACTCATTGTTTACCGTGATTTTTCCCTCTTAAGTAAATAAAAAAAGTGTTGAGCGGTATCTTTTAATTCAGCTATTTGAGACAGAAAAACTGTGATTTCTGTATTACAGTTCAGCTAACGGTTTAGTTTCAAATGGATTTGCTTTTTAAAAGGTTTGTTGGTGTAGGATAATATCTTAACTTGCATCAGAAAGAATGCAATGCATTATAATCTTCTTATTGTCTAATTAGAAAACATAAGAAAACATTCAATGGTTTGAAAATATATGTTTTAGTGTATTGTTAATATTAACATTTATGTTCTGTTTGAATTTTTACATTCCGTTTTATCATGAAGACCTTTTTTACCAACCGTTGGATACTGGTCAAGCAAGAACCGTTATATATACACAGTAACTCATTGTTTACCGTGATTTTTTTTCCCCTCTTAAGTAAATAAAGAAAAAGTGTTGAGCGGTATCTTTTAATTCTGCTATTGGAGGTAGAGGCTCTGATTTCTGTTCTGTGAGCGGTTTAGTTTCAAATGGATCTGCTTTTAAAAGGTCTGTTGTTGAAAAGATGATATATTAACTTGCAGAGAAAGAATCTGCTTATTCTCGCCTAATTAGAAAAAAAAAGTCAAATATAAAAATAAGAATGAATTTTCTTATTCCATGGCTTGAAAAAGATAAGATTTTAGGGTATTGTAAATAATGCTATTTTTTGTTGTTTTTACGTTCCGCTTCATCAGGAAGACCTGTTTTTACCAACAGTTGGATATTGGCCAAGCAAGAACCGTTATATATCCACAGCAACTCATTGTTTACCGTTATTTTTTTCCTCTTAAGTAAATAAAAAAGTGTTGAGCGGTATCTTTTAATTCAACTATTTGAGGTTGAGACTGTGATTTCTGTTCTGTTAACGTTTTAGCTTCAAATGGATCTGCTTTTAAAAGGTTTGATGTTGAAGGATGATATCTTAGCTTTGCATCAGAAAGAATCTGCTTCTTATCACTTAATTAGAAAAAATCAAATGCAAATATAAGAATGAATATAATTATCCAATAGTTTGAAAAAATAATGTTTTTAGAGTATTGTTAACATTACATTTTATGTGCTGCTTGCTGTTTTTACATACCGCTTATCATGAAGACCTTTCTTACCAACCTTTGGATATTGGTCAAGCAAGAACCGTCATATATCCGCAGCAACTCATTGCTTACCGTGATTTTTTCCCAAGGAAATAACCAAAAAAAGTGTCGAGGGGTAACTTTTAGTTCAATTAATTTAACCCAGTAAAATAAATTAATCTTAAGTATTTTTTAAAAAAGTGCTCAATGCATTTTTGTTTTTAAACTTTTTACTTATAGAAATGGTAGGCTTTCTAGTCAGGATTTAAATTATAAATATAATTTTTTGTAGTTATCAAATGTGTTTTTCTCATGTAAATATTTAATTTTATATACATTCTACATCTAAATAAAATATAATTTGAATCAACTCGTTTCCTTAATGATAAAAGAAGCTTTTCCCTAATAAATATTTGAAATTAATCTTGAAATTGAAGTATTCAATGCAAAATGAATAATTGCAATCATTATTATTAAAAGGTTATCAATTAAAAAAAAAAAAAAATTGTTTTTAAATCGTCAATTATTTTTCCCTCTGTTAAGAATAAATATATGTTTTACTCTTTTTTCATTTTAAAAATACTTTTTTTTATTCTATAGATAAAACAAATTGCATTACAAATTTAAAATGAGTACTTATTATTAAAAGAAACTGTTACCACTTTTGTTATAAAAATAATGCAGTTGAAATTATTTGACATCCATTATCTCCAAAACCAATCTTCTGTATTCCATTCTTATAAATAAATATTTACATTCCGTCTACTTTGTTGTTACAATCTTCTAAAGTATATCGATTTGCTTAACATTATTTTTGTTTAGTAAATGTTTCAAAATTTACTTATGTTTTTTTCTTAAAAAGTTTTGTTAAAAAATGTCTGGAATATTTCTTGTCAACAAAACAGGTGAAATGGACAATTGAAAATGCAAAAATAACAAAGAAAGTGCTTTCTCTGACAAAACCGACTGAATACAAACTGCTTTTTTGTCGTCAACACTTGTCAAAACTGACCAAGTGTAATATGTTAGTCTTCCTTAGAATCAAGAACTTTGTGTTATATTAAAAATATATAAGGAACTCGGATAAGGA
>BPLR01011191.1:0-92126 GCA_021605095.1 Caerostris extrusa
CAAAACAGGGTTTACAACTTAAAAGATCAAAATATTATCGAGCCCACACGATCAATATCCAAAAGCAGTTCAGCAGGTTACATTTAGGATTTAACACTTTTGAAAAATTTGCCATAAGCATTTTGACTTCAGAGTGAAATCTTCAAAAGCTGCATTTAATATCAATAGCTGGCCAAGCGTATTTTTTGAGGTAATAAAAATACAGTATTTGCAAAAGAAAAAATAAAAACTCTTGAGGGGAGGAAATATTTAATTAATGATACAAATAAAATTATTACTTTTTTCCCTGCTTTAATTTAGAAACTAAAAATGAAAATAAATCCAAAAAAGGATTATTATAAGTGATTTTGTTATTTATTATTTTTATTTTTTTTTTAACTTGTTGCATATTCTCATTTCTTCTATATAGGATATGACTTAAAATAATTTTGTATTACAACATATTATATTTTTGTGTAATTCCTTTTCAGACTGAAAACTCTGAAAGCCTATTAAATAAGACCATAATTTTGAATTCATAATTGCCTATCAGTTCAAAAAACAATCTTCTTTATATATTGTTCCATAAAATTTTTATCTTTTTCTTAATAACAAAAATTAATTCTCAAGCTTTTACCGAATTTATAATCCATTATCAATTAAATAAGCACGTTCATAATATTTGTAATACACCCTAATAATATAATAATATATAATACACCTTCATAATATTTGTAATGCATCTAATATCTTTATTACCCCAGTGAGCAAACTTTTTCTTATTTAATCAACTACATTCAGATTGCATTCAAGCTTTTAGTATTCCTACAACTAAAGGAAAATTCTTTTAAAAACACCTCAGAAATTTAGAGATATTCTAATCACTGAGACATTCTAGAAGATATTAATAGATTCAATCGGATATGTTTCATTTCTTTAGTATTTAATAGCTTTCAGTTATTCTAAAAACATTATTTGAAAAACAGTTACTTCAAAATAATAACAATTAAAATTAATAAAATCAGTTTACATATTAGAAAATATTTTACAATAATCACTCTTCAGATACAAAAAAATTTAGTTAGTGAAACTCTTTTTCTGTATATATACTAATATTCAAATTTTCATTTTTAGATGAATTTCTCCAAAAAAAAAATTTACAAATTTGCTGGAAAACTTTTTAAATGGCCTCAAGATACTATTTTTTATGCTAAAATTGCTTGCTGGTGAGCTTTTCTTAACTCTTTAAAATTTTGTTAAGAATTAAATTATAATAATTTTAAGATTCTATTGAAATTTTATTTATATGTGTATAATGATTAATATCAACTAAATTTTTGAAGTTTCATAGATAAATCAATAAATATATGATACGAATATTTTAAGTGCTATGTGTAATTTTGTTTAATTTTTAAATAATGTACATAGGATAATTCTAAAGGTTGGCTAGTCTAATTTAATTAGTATTTTTATTTAAATCTAAAAAATACAGTTCAAAAACACATTAAAAGTGTAGATAAATCTTCAACAAAACTAATTTTTTGCATTTTAGTGTCAAATAAAATATGCACATTTTCTCTTCATACTTCCTTATATAGAGTATTATTTTAATTTTTCAGTTAGCATATATGCCTTACTGTAAATAATAACAGTACAAAAACATGAAAATATTCTATTATTTCTATTTAAATAACTTTCTTTTATTTAAATAACTTTTTAAGATTTATAAATTTAGTTTTCATTAAAACAACTATAATCAGAAAATGAATTAGTTTTGCTAGCATTTTATGAAATGAAATTTTACCTATCATAATATGCATGTAAAGATAAAATGATAATTCCTTATTTCACTTTTTAATAATCATGTTTACATATGAACAAAAATTCTAGCCAAATTTTCAATACAAGTATTAATTCAAAAAATATTATTATTTTATAAAATGAAGTATTATTTTTAGTATTTTTTATTTCAAAATTAGATCTGAGAATATGAAACACTCAAAATACTTTTTTTTTAATTTGTTCAGATATTTCTCTAGTTAATATTTCAAATACTTCTAAACTGTTTTAAATAATAACAAAAAAATTGAAAAAAATAAATAAATTTAAAAGATGGGAGCAACAATAAAAAAAATATAATTAAGAAATGGAAATAGAATGAAAGATTCTTATTCAAATTCCATAGCAAAAATTAGAAATAACAGTTTTTAAAATGTAACATTTTCCAAATTTTAAAAGAAGTTTTTATTTATTCACAATTTTTTCAAACTGTAAAAAAAAAAAATTAATTTGTTCATCGGCAATTGGTTTTCATTTTCAAAATATGCTTTTTACCAGATTCATAATAAGAGCCCAATTTTTCCCAGGTTATCAGGAGTTTTAGGGCGCCATCATTGTTCTTAATTTCGTGTTAAAAGAGAATTGCAGAAATTGTTTGAAAATACTTATTTTAATAATAATTTTTTATGTGAATAATAATGAATATTCATGTAATAATGCGAGTATGTGCTGCCGAGAGTTAAATATTTGCTATTCCATTTAACTCAATCTAAAAATCATATTTGTAGTAAGGCAATCTCAACCGGGGACTGTAATAGCTAGCTAGTGGTCAAAAAGGGCGTGGGTTTGAAACTGCAGTAGCCGTGCACTACAAGGCATGCTTTAAAAACGAAGCAATATAGCCTGAAATATTTCTTAAAATATTTTATTTCTTTTGTATTTAAAATTCCCTTTATTATGTATAAAAGAAGTTGATTCATTTTATTACAGGAATAAAAAAATCATTATACTTTTAAAGATATTTTTATTACTTATTTTTATCTTAAGATAGTTCTTGAGCAGGTTCTTATCAAAGGGTCGCATGAGTACTTTTACAAAATGAGTGGCATGCACATAAATTTACTCAACAATATATAATAAAATATTTTATTTCTTTTGTATTTAAAACTCAATTTATTATGTATAAAAGAAATTGTTTTATTCTATTACTGAGAATAAAAATCATTATTTTTTTTTAAAATATTTTTTACTTCTTTCATCTTAAGATAGTTCTTAAACAAATTATAATCCATGGGTTGTATGAGTACTTTATAAATAAAATAATATATTATTACAAATATAATAATTTATTTTATTTTATATAAAGAAAAGTTAATTTATTTCATCACACGAATAAAAAAATCATTATATTTTTAAAGATATTTTACTACTTCTTTCATTTTAGATAGTTCTTGAGCAAATGCTAATCCATGGGTTGCATGAGTACTTTAAAAATGAGTGGCATGCACATAAATTTATTAAACAATATGTTATACAATTTTTATTTCTTTTACATTTAAAAATCAATTTATTATGCATAAAAAACTGATTCATTTTATTACACGAATAAAAAAAAAATCATACTTTTAAAGATATTTTTTATTACTTCTTTTATCTTAAGATAGTTCTTCAGCAGATTCTTATCAAGGGACATGCACATAAATTCATTCAAAAATGTGTTATAAAAATTTTAATTTCTTTTACATTTAAAACTCAATTTATTATGTATAAAAAGAAATTGATTCATTCTATACACGAATAAAAAAAAATCATTATTTTTAAAAATATTTTTATTACTTCTTTAATCTTAGGATAGTTCTTAAGCAAATTCTAATATATGAGTTGTATGAATACTTTAAAAAATGAGTGACATGCATATAAATTTACTCAACAATATATTATGAAATATTTTATTTCATTTTTATTCAAAAAATTTAATTTCTTAGAGATAAGAAATTAATTAATTTTATTATTTATAAAAAAGAAATACTTTATTTAGTACTTAATTTTTGAGAATATATCTAATATCATCATACTTCCTTACTTTATAACAACGATTCTTATCCAACAAATGAAATATTTGAAATAATAAATACATATAATATTTTATTTTATTGGTATTTGATATAAAAAGAAATTGATTCATTTTATTACACGAATAAAAATCATTATACTTTTAAAGATATTTTTATTACTTCTTTTATCTTAAGATAGTTCTTGAGCAGATTCTAATCCAAGGGTTGTGTGAGTACTTTAAAAAATGAGCGACATGCACATAAATTCATTCAACAATATATTATAAAAATATTTTATTTCTTTTACATTTAAAACTCAATTTATTACGTATAAAAGAAATTAATTAATTCTATTACGCGAAAAAAAAAATCATTATTTTTTAAAAATATTTTTATTACTTCTTTCATTTTAGGATAGTTCTTAAGCAAATTCTAATATATGGGTTGTATGAATAATTTAAAAAAATGAGTGACATGCATATAAATTTACTCAAGAATATATTATGAATGGTTTAATTTAATTAACTATTTCATTATTTCATTTTTATTTTATTCAATTTATTCAAAATTTAATTTATTAGTGATAAGAAAGTAATTAATTTTATTATTAATAAAAGAAATACTTGATTTATTACTTAATTTTTGAGAATATATCTAATATCATCATACCTCGTTACTTTATAGCAACAATTCTTATCCAACAAATGAAATATTTGAAATAATAAATACATATAATATTTTATTTTATTAGTATTTGATATAAAAAGAAATTGATTCATTTTATTACACGAATAAAAAATCATTATACTTTTAAAGATATTTTTATTACTTATTTTATCTTAAGATAGTTCTTGAGCAGGTTCTTATCCAAGGGTTGCATGAGTACTTTAAAAAATGAGTGGCATGCACATAAATTTATTAAACAATATGTTATACAATTTTTTATTTCTTTTGCATTTAAAAATCAATTTATTATGCATAAAAAACTGATTCATTTTATTACACGAATAAAAAAATCATACCTTTAAAGATATTTTTATTACTTCTTTTATCTTAAGATAGTTCTTCAGCAGATTCTTATCCAAGGGACATGCACATAAATTCATTCAAAAAATGTGTTATAAAATATTTAATTTCTTTTACATTTAAAACTCAATTTATTATGTATAAAAAGAAATTGATTCATTCTATTACACGAATAAAAAAAAATCATTATTTTTTAAAAATATTTTTATTACTTCTTTAATCTTAGGATAGTTCTTAAGCAAATTCTAATATATGAGTTGTATGAATACTTTAAAAAATGAGTGACATGCATATAAATTTACTCAACAATATATTATGAAATATTTTATTTCATTTTTATTCAAAATTTAATTTCTTAGAGATAAGAAATTAATTAATTTTATTATTTATAAAAAGAAATACTTTATTTAGTACTTAATTTTTGAGAATATATCTAATATCATCTTACTTCCTTACTTTATAACAACGATTCTTATCCAACAAATGAAATATTTGAAATAATAAATACATATAATATTTTATTTTATTGGTATTTGATATAAAAAGAAATTGATTCATTTTTATTACACGAATAAAAAAATCATTATACTTTTAAAGATATTTTTATTACTTCTTTTATCTTAAGATAGTTCTTGAGCAGATTCTAATCCAAGGGTTGTGTGAGTACTTTAAAAATGAGCGACATGCACATAAATTCATTCAACAATATATTATAAAATATTTTATTTCTTTTACATTTAAAACTCAATTTATTACGTATAAAAAAGAAATTAATTAATTCTATTACGCGAAAAAAAAATCATTATTTTTTAAAAATATTTTTTATTACTTCTTTCATTTTAGGATAGTTCTTCAGCAAATTCTAATATATGGGTTGTATGAATAATTTAAAAAAATGAGTGACATGCATAAAATTTACTCAAGAATATATTATGAATGGTTTAATTTAATTAACTATTTCATTATTTCTTTTTTATTTTATTCAATTTATTCAAAATTTAATTTATTAGTGATAAGAAAGTAATTAATTTTATTATTAATAAAAAAGAAATACTTTATTTAGTACTTAATTTTTGAGAATATATCTAATATCATCATACCTCATTACTTTCTAGCAACAAATTTTATCCAACAAATGAAATATTTGAAATAATAAATACATATAATATTTTATTTTATTAGTTTTTGATATAAAAAGAAATTGATTCATTTTATTACACGAATAAAAAATCATTATACTTTTTTAAAAGATATTTTTATTACTTCTTTTATCTTAAGATAGTTCTTGAGCAGATTCTAATCCAAGGGTTGTGTGAGTACTTTAAAAAATGAGCGACATGCACATAAATTCATTCAACAATATATTATAAAATATTTTATTTCTTTTACATTTAAAACTCAATTTATTACGTATAAAAGAAATTAATTAATTCTATTACGCGAAAAAAATCATTATTTTTTAAAAATATTTTTATTACTTCTTTCATTTTAGGATAGTTCTTAAGCAAATTCTAATATATGGGTTGTATGAATAATTTAAAAAATGAGTGACATGCATATAAATTTACTCAAGAATATATTATGAATGGTTTAATTTAATTAACTATTTCATTATTTCATTTTTATTTTATTCAATTTATTCAAAATTTAATTTATTAGTGATAAGAAAGTAATTAATTTTATTATTAATAAAAAGAAATACTTGATTTATTACTTAATTTTTGAGAATATATCTAATATCATCATACCTCGTTACTTTATAGCAACAATTCTTATCCAACAAATGAAATATTTGAAATAATAAATAAATATATTAATTAATTTTATTACTTGTTTTACATAAAAAGAAATTGATTCGTTTTATTACACTAATAAAAAAATCATTATATTTTTAAAGATATTTTTATTACTTCTTTCATTTTAGATAGTTCTTGAGCAGATTCTTATCCAAGGGTTGCATGAGTACTTTAAAAAATGAGTGGCATGCACATAAATTCATTCAAAAATATGTTATAAAATATTTTATTTCTTTTAGATTTAAAACTCAATTTATTATGTATGAAAAAATTGATTCTTTCTATTACACGAATAAAAAAATCATTATTTTTAAAAATATTTTTATTACCTCTTTCATCTTAGGATAGTTCTTAAGCAAATTCTAATATGAATGGTTGTATGAATACTTTAAAAAATGACTGACATTCACATAAATTTACTCAACAATATATTATGAAATATTTTATTTCCTTTTTATTCAAAATTTAATTTATTAGAGATAAAAAAGAAATTAATCAATTTTTATTATTATAAAAAAAAGAAATAATTTAATTAGTACTTAATTTTTGAGAATATATCTAATATCATCATATTTCCTTACTTTATAAAAACGATTCTTATCCAACAAATGAAATATTTGAAATATTAAATAAATATAATAATTTATTTTATTAGTTATTTTATATAAAAAGAAATTGATTCATTTTATTACACGAATAAAAGAAAACATTATATTTTTAAAAGATGTTTTTATTTATTTCACTTTAGATAGTTCTTGAGCAAATGCTAATCCATGGTTTGTATGAGTACTTTACAAAATGAGTGACATGCACATAAATTTACTCAACAATATATTATGAAATATTTTCCTTTTCATTCAAAATTTAATTTATTAGAGATAGGAAATGAATTAATTTTATTATTGATAAAAGAAATACTTTATTTAGTACTTAATTTTTGAGAATATATCTATTATCATCATACTTCATTACTTTATAGCAACAGTTCTTATTCAACAAATGAGTTCTACAATCCGAATTTTGGATCAGTCCCTTTTAAAAGCAGTATAATGTGTTTAACTCACAAATTATAGAATTCAAACTTTGTATAACATGACTCTAAAATGTTTCATAGTATTAATATCCCTTGTCTTTTAATAATTTAGTGGTTTCTTTACAGCATGGGTTTGTTCTTGAAAGAAAATGAAAACATAATTTAAAAGCATTGAAAATAGGAAAATTATAATAAATGCATTTCTAAAAATATTTCATTCGTAAAAACATTTTTTTTTTTAATGTTTATTGACTTATCAAAGAATCAAAGGTTTTCGTTATCGATGATATTTTTCTGGACAAAAAATGTTAGAGTGGTTTCCTTTTGTCTTAGGAAGTAAAAAATTATTTTTCTTCAATTTTAAAATTTCGTATTGAATAGAATATTACTGAAGAGTATCAGTTCGTTATATCACAATTGTAGATTACAATGTTAGAGCGTTTTCCTTTTGTATTAGAAAGTAAAAAATTATTTTTCTTCAATTTTAAAATTTCCTAATGAATTGAATATTACTGAAGTTCATTATGTTACAATTGTAGATTACAATGTTAGAGTGTTTTCCTTTTGTCTTAGGGAGTAAAAAATTATTTTTTTTTCTTCAATTTTTAAAATTTCTAATGAATTGATTATTACTAAAGAGTATCAGTTCATCATCTCACAATTGTAGATTACTGAAGAGTAATCTACAATTGTGCGATACTCAAATGAATAATTCAACTTATGAACAGTCAACGCTCTTAAAAAAAAATGTGCTTTTTCTCGATTTATGAAACTCGTCAGAAGGCCATAAATTTCAGTGTCTTTCCTGACGCCATCTGTTCGCGTATTTCATATTATTTTAAGTTTTTTTCCTTAATTTTTTTTTTGTATTGATTATTATTATGAATCTTGATGGTAAGGAATCTGGAGAAACCTCGAGAAATGTTTTCTGTACTCAAATTCTTTCTATCTTTATTGAACAATGAATTTTCATAACGAATCTTGTTGTTGTTAAGTAAATTTTTTGCCGTTGATAAATATAATGATAAAATAATAATATAGATTTCATTGAGAAATTTCATTCATTTCATTTCATTCATATAAAAGTATAATGATAGATTTCATTGAGAATGATTCTGTTTAACTGCTTTTTTTCCAATTGTGTGGAATATTGTTCCACTTCTACGTGTTGACCCACGAACAGTTAAACCAGGGACGGGCAAACTTTTTCGGTCGCGGGCCAAAGATAGAAAAGAAAAAAATTTGACGGGCCAAGATAAATTTTTTTTGTGAAATTTTAAAAATAATATCTAAATATTACAATTTAAATATGTTAATGAGATGAATGAAGTTGCGATTTCATTTTTAAAAGTTCCTTATTTTGAGGTTCGAAGTGAGATGTACTGATTCTAAGGAACGAGGCTAAATGCTCATCTCTCAGTCTACTTCTGAAATAATTCCTTCTAAGGATCATAGTTGAAAGCACTTGTTCACATATATAAGACGAAGCAAACATAGCACTGATTTTCTGGGCATGAGATATTAAATTTGGGAAACTTTCTTTCAATAATGATTTGTAAAACTCTAACTTTGGATATTTAGAAACAACTACTTGAGATGATTGTTAGATTGCAACTCAATTAATTCAACCTGCAAATCTGACCTCACTGCTTCACAATTTACGTTGAAAGGCATGGTAAAAATATCAATTCTGTTTGAATAGCACTGGAATGATGGAATGATATATAATATATAAATATACATTTCTTTTAATTTGCCTCGGACCGGTAAATGGGAAATTCTATCCGTGGGCCGGAGTTAGCCCTCGGGCCGTAGTTTGTCCATCCCTGAGTTAAACTTATTAAATCATCTTACAATTGAAACACTATTTCAGCGGGCGAATGTGTCCATACTCAACGTAGGTAGGTATTTTCAGGTTTTTGAAATAAATTCTTTAATCTGATTCGAAAGCAATGGGAAAAGGTGTTTCCAATTGCTCTTAAAAATGGACAAGTTGCAATTGCTTACAATTCCTACCTTGCTTAACTTTGGTAATATTCGAGAATCGATGTTTTCATCATGAAATATCAGTTTTGCATGCGAGTGTTTCTTTTATTATTATCATTATTTTCTAATATTTGAATATTATTAATATTTATTATTTAATTATTAATAATAACAATTTAATTTTAATTATTATTATTATTTTCTAATATTTGAATATTATTATTTATTATTTAGTTATTAATAATAATAATTTTACTTTAACTATTATTATTATTATATTGTAATATGTTAAGGCAGATCTATATATTAATTTAAACTTATTAATTAATTTCAAATCTATAATCATAATTTAACAATATTAAAAATTTAGAACAAACAAAAATTTTATGGACTATTCCGAAAAATCTCGAAGCAGATGCTGAAATACCAAAAAAAAAAAAAAAAAAATAATAAGGAGAAATCAAGAATTACTTGTACAAAAATTTATTAACATAAAGAGTCGTTGCGTTATCCTACAGTGGCCTGGAGGGTAATACATTGGGATTCCACACTCAGAGAGCTTGGTTCGAATTCCGACGACAGATGCTGAAATAATAGCTCTCGTATTTGTGTTGAAAACGAGCGTGATAAATCTGTAGGCTCAAAAGTATTTCACATTGGGCTCGAGTGATAAGAGTAAGTTGCGAATCACAAGGAATCTGTTATTAAGGATACTTTTTATAAACTGTAATGGCAATAAGAAATCCAATCTTATTTGCAGTCCTTCGTTGTTATTATCGTGTCCATGGATTTAAAATATTATTATTAAAGTTAGATCAAGTCAAAAGTCTTCACGACATCGGCCGCTAGCAATGGCGCCGCTTCACTCTACAGGACTTCTCTTAAGTTGGCCTCGATTGGCACCATACCCAATTATAAAAACATGGGGAGTGGTGCTGGGCACTCTAGAATGTGCTTATGTGTTAGGAAAGCGTTGGGGCAATTTCTGCAGGGGATGTATTCCCTGGTCTTGTCTGGGAGAATCTTCATCCTTCTGTAATGATTAGTTCTGAGTCTGCTAATAACTGATGTCAACTTCCTAGGGCAGTTGAAGTTCATGATTAGTGGCTTCTTAAATTTATGAGGAATCAGTCGGCTTTAAGCAATTGCATTAGCATCTGCAAGTGTTGTTGGTAGTCCTGGGTTGATCATTGTCCCTGACTTCTTTTGCTAAAGAGTCAGCGCATTCGTTGCCCTCAATGTTGATATGTGCAGGAATCCATTGAAGATGACATGATTTGCCTCTACAGTGTAGAGTCTCGAGCAAAACATTTATCGCAGAAGTAATGTTAGCATCTCGATTTTTAATTGCTTCCAGAGCCGACTTGCAGTCAGAAAAAATCACTAACTCGTCAGTGAGGCCTGGAATATTTGAATCATTTAGATATAAAGCAACAGCCTCTTTAATTGCTATGAGATCGCTGGTGAAGTTTGAAGCTATCAGGCCTGTGTTCATTTTATGATGGTATTTACCTCCATTTGGAAGTAGAAAGAAAATGCCTGCACTTCCTTATTGAAGAATTTGTCAGAGGATCCATCGGTGTATGCTATTGCAAGATTACCTCGTGAGAACTTATCTATGGTATCAAGGCCTTTTTGTTTCAGAACGTCATTTGTCCTTCGTCCGTGATATCTTTGGCTCAGGTGGACACGACATTATCATCACGCCACAAATACGAATTTAGCATTTGGTGTAAATTTATCTCGGCCGCATTTCACACCAGCATAACAGAAGAGCTTTAACTCTTATAAATAGAAGCAAATTTGCAATAAATATCTTCTAGCAAAAAAATTAATGGAATTTTACTCTGAATAAAAATAAATCTCTTTTTATTTAAATATTTCTTTTCTATATTTTTTTAATTTTTCTTCCTTTTTCTTCTGAGTTGAATATTTCGTTTCTTAAATAGATAAATCTGTTCCACACATAACTGTTAACACGGCTGTATTTTTATAATATTATACTTATATTATATATAAGCTGAATTTATATTATTATCATAATATTATACTTTCGTTAAAAAAAAAAAGAAATGAAAACTTTTCAGAAGATTCGTTAAACTAATCTATGAATTAACTGTGGTTATTTATTTATTTTATTTTATTTTTAGTCAATGAATACAATGTCACTATAACTTTATGTACACATCATCTGTACTAATAATGTATTTATTAATAATTAATGCTGTGTGTATTACAATGCTGTGTTAATTCTCAAATAAACACAACAGTAAATAATATAAAAGCAACGTATTACGTGAATAGTTAAAACATTTTTAGAATTGGACATCATTTGTATTAAAGTATATAATGTAGACAAAAATTTCAAAATTTTCTCAATAATTTTTTTAATTTCTATATTGTAAACAAAAACTACAAAGTATTTTCAATAATTTTTTTAATTTCTATCTTTCATAGACTTGCACTGTACCATAAAATTTATTACTCTTTTCAATTCCTACTATTAGCTCACACTCTCCCTATATATATCTCGTTCAAATTTTCAATCGTTAATAAAATACTTTTTATTCATCCATTCAAGTTCAAATACATTTTTTTTAAACTTGTAGTAGATGACACTTGATATTAATACAGTTTTTTTCAAATATTAATTCAATAATTAAATTTAATTAATTAATTGTAGTTTTTTTTTTGGATTTAAGTTGCATATATCAGCTAATAGAGGGCGCCAGATGTAAGAGTAAAATTTCAACTTTATTTATAAAGGACTTTTTTGTAATATAGAGGGAAAAAAAGTAGGAATTGACTTTTTAAAAAATTTTTTATATTACTTGTTGTATACAAACTCAGGACCAGATAATTGTTTCAATTGATAATTTTTGCACATGAAATTGTATCCAGAAACGTGATCGATTACTGCTAGATGGTGATGGTATATTCGCATGTGGACATTTGAATGAACATTTCGTAAAACCCGAATTGTCATCGCCGATTCCTTTCTGATTAAAATTTTTCTCTGGATGATGTCCTGAACCTGTGCAACACGCATGTGTGGGCGCAAGACAACTTAAGGTGTGCAATTATCCATTCAAGCCGACAGCGATTCACCACAAACATAAGGGTTAGTATTACGGATGACTTTTAATTTGTCCTTACATTCTACTTCAACTGGTTACTTTTCGAATTATTTAGAGCAGGGTGTGGCCGAATTAAATGTATAACGTTTAAGCAGCTGCATTCTGACACATCTGGTTTCAGTAAGATGGAATCGCCCTAACATTTTTCAGCAGCAATGTGCAGGACTATCTTCATATAACCTATCAAGATAGTCCTGCACATTGCTGCAAGAAGTCAAGATAGTCGCTGTATTGATATAGGCAGACCAGTCTCAGAGCCACCATGATTCTCGAACCTTACCACCCTGGATATCTTCTTGTCAGGATGCATGTAGTCTTTGCTAGTCGAGGCATCCTTAAGGCTCGTTCCCATCGAGGCGTGAGGCGGCAACACGTTACGTGGCAGGGAAGAAAATTTTTCGACCCATTCACACCGAAACGTCAGAAATCTCTTTACGCCTATTGAAGTTCCAGTTACTTCTACTAGATGGCAGATATTCTATTGGCTCAATTCAAGTCACATGACGCGACAAGCATTTGAGAGGTGAAAGTTGGTAAAGCTCGAAGCGGTGGATTTCAACCGGTATCAGGCGAACTAGTGATTGGTCAACGCTTCACGCTTCAACGCCTCACGCCTCGGTGTGAACGAGCCTTTAAGATTGGGCATCGATCTGTCGCGAAAGCAGCTGCTCGTGTCCTTAACACATCTGCCCAATTTGATCACGTCCATCTATCCGCGCGTCAAAGTCATGAAGCATACATTGTAGTGAAAAGGAATTTTAAGCGTCTTTCGTGATACAACCATTACTTTGTTTTCGTTCATATGCATCGTCAAGTTTTTTTTTTTTTTTTTTTTTTTGTTAATAAAATATATTACCACCGCTATCGACATCATTTCTTTGTGTATAGGTCACATTGTTGTAGCACTGCACGATTTGATTTTTGAATACAATTCCTATGTAAAAGTATTCATCATTGTCTTACGAACCAGTACGTAAAATCTTTAAACGACATTTTGGGACACCCTATATAATTAAGACTTGTGCAAAATCAGCTGTTTTATTGAAATAATAGTGTCGGCTTTTTGCAGGCACATTCAAAACAATTTTTTTGACAAATAATAGATCAAACATTATCAGCTAGTTTATTAAATTAGATCCTGAAAACCTTTTATAATTAGCTTGACGCTTTTAGCTATCTTACACTAACTTATATTTTTGTACGTGGATCCTATAAACACTTATAGAGAAAGGAGATACATAAGGGTGAAAAGAAAGGATCTTTTTCTATAGAAAAGCAAATTTACATTTGGATATAAAGGAAAACTTTTTTCCTTTTTTACCAAATTTTCTACTTTTAAAAATAACGAAATTTGTTCTAGTAGGAAATATGCACTGAAAATAGCATAATGTGGGGAAAATAATTTCAGGGTTGTAGAAATTTTTGTAAGTAATACAAAATTAGAGTTGCATAATAAGATTTTTTTGAAAATGTTAAAATTCACAACTTTTTTCTTAACTTCAGCAGATTTATTAAATATGAATGACATAAAAAAATTTAATTACTTTACAAATTAAAATGGAACATTTAAGTCATAATTTTAAAAAGAATGCTTTTATTATTTTATCTAAGGCATACATTGATGTTATTTTTTATAAGAAACTAATCATAAAAAAATGAAGATTTTTTTGCCAAGTCTTTTGGTCCATGAAATTAAGTACATGCTTCAGGTATCATCTGGTACATCACTTCCTTATTAATCTCTATGTACGAAGAAAACTAAAAGGCCGTAAATAGCTAATTTCCTATTTGATTAGATATAAAGTTTTCTTATATATGGAGAGAGAGTGTAACAAAAAATGATGAATTAACCTAACTTATACATTTTTTTCTTTTACTACTCTTATACCTGAGTTTTAATGGGTTTTTAAAAGTTTAATCTAAGTTATGATTGACTTGTCATATATATAATTGTGATTGATTAGAAAAAGCAAAGTATGAAAATTAAAACTCATTTATCTCAGAAAAAAAAATCATTTATCTCAAAAAAAAAAAAAAAATTATCTACTTGTTTATTTGCTTGCTGTTATAAAATAAAATGTGTAAGATGATGCTATATTTCCCAATTGGCCACTGAACTACTGAAAGATATACTATTAAAATATACTATACTGCAAGATATAGTATATTTTAATAGTATATATTATTAGACAGTATATATTAGTTAAGATATATACTATGCTGAAAGATACTATTATTAAATACTACTGAAATATTAGCGAAAAAATAAATACCTTCCTGAGATCTTATTCTAACAATTAATGTAGGTCCTGATTAATTTAAAGATGGTGGTTGTTAAAGTATTCATCTATCTGAAGAGACGAAATTTCCTATTATTTCTACTGTTGTTAAAAATTGTTGGCTACTTCTGTAATAGTCTGTATTTAGCAGACCACGATATAAACTTTTAACTTAGAGTTTCATTGATTTAACTTAAAATTTATAAATTTTTCATACATCGGTGGGCCAAGTATTTCATTTATGTACACAACGACCAACCCAGCAATAATTAATGAAGGAAAAATATTTCCTTCCAAATGGACTTCCAGATAATTACTCCACAGTTGAATGTCGTATGGGAGAAACTATTGAAAAATTACACTCGAAAGTTGACTTTTCTATCTCGACAAACACCACCGAATCTTTTAAGTTTTGAAAGCAGGGGCTGCAACCGTCGCCGTAAACGAAAATTGAAACAATTTCTGTATAGTCACTGTCATTCGGATTTAAGTATTTTTAAACATGCTCCCATTATTATTTCCATGTTTTGTCCCTCATGTTAAAAAGCCGCGATCTTAATCAATGCAAGGTACAAATTTTGAGTTATTTATATAACTACTTAATTTTTCCAAATATTTTCTTTACATTTAATAAGGAAATTAAAATAAGCAAATATTATTAAATATTATGTCCTATATAGTATTCAATATAGTTATACAAAAATGAAGTTTTCATTCACCAAGAAAGAAAAACAGAAAATATTCTTTTTAAAAAATATGAGAACATTGTATTATGGTGCCAGCAGACTCAACTCACATTTCTGTGATAAATTCATACTAATGAATATCAGCTGTTACATATTTTAACTATTTGCTTGTGAATTTCACCGAAAATTTTAAAAAAATTCATTACGAAATAGAACAATGTAAGTTCGCGAACAAAATCAGAAATTGCCAGAATTTATAAAGTCTGTTACTGTTTATACGTCGTCCATACGCCCTTACACACTTATTTATTCAGCACAAGAGATTTGTATCTTTGTTTGAAAGCATAAATTTTACATTTGGTTCTGTACTTTTCAAAACTGAAAAAATATACAAATTCTCTTAATTTTGTAGACAATTTATTAATGTAGATAAATTGAATTATTCTGAAAATAGATTGCATTATTTTCTTAATTTTTGTTGACAATTATTGTGTTTTTAAATTATTTTAACACGTAACTAACTTAAAAATTAAGGGTTTATTCTTTATATGAAAATTTATTTGGGGGCAAAAAAATAATGTTTTTTACAAAAAATAACAAAATATATGTGTTTTAATGAGCAACATGTTCTATCATAGCTGTAATGCATTCTTTTAACGCCCTTTCTTGTAATAATTGATTTGTCATATATCAGAATGCAAAATAAAGATACAAAGTAACCCTGAATTTAATAAATCTATTTAATTTATAGAACGTGGAGTATGCTTGAAAGCAGCGCCTTACTTGTATGCCAAAATAGTGTGGAGTAGACTGAACATGAACGAAAATTCGACAAATCTAGAAACTCTTTTTATTCTATCTATGCATTCCATCATTTGCATAGATGGAATAAAAATTCCAGTGTTTTTTCCTCGTATAATGTAGCTCTCAATTGTTCCTGTATGTACATCATAATTTTGTCTTATATTATCATCTAATAAATTTTTCAAAATATATCAACAGGATTTTTTTATCGAACTAAGCCATCATGAATAAACTAAAAATTTTTCTTTCAGCAGAGAAACGAATTGTCAATATCTAATCATCTCCAGGTAGGCTATATGTGCGAGACGTGCAGGACGAGAGTCAATTAGGTTTCTGAAGGTGTTCACTGGGATGTTGAGCCATGCCAACTCCAGTGTCGTGGCCAGCTGTGCTAGATTACGCGGTTGAGGATCCATGCGCGAACAACCCGATCGAGGTGATCCCACAGATTCTCGATTGGGTTTAAATCCAGTGAGTTTGCTGGCGAGGGTAAACTCATCGTGGTGCTCTTCGAACCACGTACATACACTGCGAGCTGTATGACACCTCGCATTGTCCTGCTGGTAGATGCCATCATTCTGAGGAAAAATAATTCGCATGTAGGGGTGGACATGGTCGGCAAGGACAGATGCGTACTTGTGCTGATTACGTCGTGCCTTATACAATGATGAGTGCACCCAGTGTATGCCAGGAAAACATTCCTCAAACCATAATGCTCCCTCCTCCAGCTTGGATCCTTCAGCAATTGTTGCAGCGTGTTTACTTTCAGACGCCGTATACGTCAACGTCCATCTGTCCGAGGAGCATAAAACGTGATTCATCGGAAAAAGCCACCTGTCGCCACTCTGTGGACGTCCAGTTTCGGTACTGGCGTGCAAATTACAGCTTTCATCGCCGATGAACAGAAGTCAGCATATGTGCATTAACCAGGCGTCTGCTGCGGAGGTCCTTGCGCAGCGACGTTCGCTGAACGTTGTTGAGGATACACTCTTGGTAGCCCTTGGTTCATCTGGACTGTCAGTTGCTCAACAGTTGCACGTCTATTCGCCCGAGCGCCTTCGTTCGCCTCTGTCATCTATAGCCCGTGGTGCACCAGATGTGCCTACGCCGCTGATGTTGGATAGTGCCGTTTTGCCATGCACGGTATACTTTTACCACAGCAGCACGCGAACAGTTCTCAAAATTAGCCGTTTCCGAAATGCTTTCACCCTTGGCCCGAAAGCCAATAATCATGTTTTTTGGACGTCGGTTAAATCGCTACGTTTCTGCATTACGCCAAAGATTGAAATGCTTTCCGATGCCCTAGGACATCCTTTATATACACTCCACTGCAATGTGCTGCCGCCTGTCTTTTGTGACTGGTTATTTCACGTTGACGTCGAAAGTAGGTGATGGTCACATTAATGTGACTGGACTGTGTATAACATTATCCTTTTTCTTTTCTAATTCGTATCTTTCAAAAACATACGATTGACTGCATCTGGTACTTTTCTAATCACCAACATAAACTGAATCCCTTTCCAAAATAAACCTGGATTTGACTGTAAAGAATACTAACTTTCATTGGCTCAGATGGCATGATGTTAACACAACGAGATACGTCTCTGCAGTCGATTAAGAGGACACACCAAATTGTTCTTCTGATATACTGACTTTGATTATGACGACGTCTTCGTCCAGTTCTTTCAGATATTCTTGTCTTCATTTTGATAAAAAAAAAAAGGTAAAAATTATCTCACATACAGAAGTGTTCTTCTTTCTTAACCGAAAGATCGAGGAAATTATCTTTTAACAAGGGGTTAGAAGAGGGTTGAGAGGAGGATTAGAAGGAGTTGTAACTTTTAGATGACCTGGAACAGGTTCTTAAAAATTGAATGTTCGAAATGGAACTAATCCCAAAAAGGCTTTGAACCATACAGCGAGAAATATTGTGTTGCTTCTAATATCAGTTTATGAGAATCCTATTTCTATCTACCCTATTGTTTACAAATTTACAAAACTGCGCTAACGATTCCTTTTAGATATGACCAGTCTTGTTACCGAAAAGCAAGGAAACATTAACATGTTTCTTGTTTAAAGAAACATTTATTAGAAACATGGAAATTTCAAAACATGTGATCTTCACAGTATACAACATTTATATAAGTGTGCACTTCTTTTATAAAATAGTTGTGGGTATGTTTTTTTTTTTTCATTTGATTTTATTAGTGTTTCTTAATTTCCTTCATGTAAGCCTTATTTGAAATCTTATTTTCATTTCTTTAAAGGTTAGTGTCAAAACACTGGTAGTTCCTTAACTTTTGGAGCTCATCATATAACCAAAACTCAATATACTAGAAAATCTACTAAAGAAAGGTAATGTTTAGTATATGGTATATATTTAAGTAAGAGGAATAAATGTGCACATATACATAATCATCGAAAGAAATCGCTATTGAAGAATTGCCATGCCAAAACTCAGAAACTAGTGAATATATCCATCCATGCAACTCTTGCATTAAAATATACTTAAGACAGTATGTGTTTTAAATTTATAACTTTTCAAAGAACTTATAATGTCAACAGCTCTATTATCATTTTCCTAGTCCTTTTTTTTTTTCTTACGGATTTACTGTACCTAGTTCAACTTCATATATTTCTACTTCTTCAAGATTTAGAAAATGGGAAACTGAGAACATCTTTATTTTTACGTATCATATAGATATGTCCTAATTTGTGTGTAAATTAAATGTGAAGTTTTTCCGCAGTAGAAAGAAAGAATAGATTGGGAGAGCCGATTTTCAAATCCTCCTTGAAGCCCAGTATCTTACTTTATTGGTTTTTTCTTGTGGCTACATACCAAAAACATCGTGTACAATGACTCGATTGAAAAGATACAAGTATTTCAGATACAAGTGGTATTTCAGAAAAGTGTTGATTCCTTATAAATTCTGTGCACAGAAGAAAACAACTGTCTATTGAGTAAACGATACAATAATCTTTTCAGTATTTTCTGCTTCTATGTGATAGCGAGATATAACGGCTACCGTAATATAAAGTCCCACCAAATGTGAGGTGAGAAGATACTCTTTCTCTACAAAAAGACCATAATGCTGCAAAAATTCAACGAGAATTGCGTAACACTTGTACAGCTGTGCGTACTTTCCAAACAATTTAAAATTTCAATAAGAAATTAAAATTAAAATTATACAAATATTATTAATACATATTTTTTATTTCCAATGGCAAGAGAAAATGGCAAACTCTTAGAAGATTAAAACAGTGTAAAACACAAAATACTTTAAAATTGTGATTGGCGGTGTATGTCTATCAGCTTAACTTGGTTAGGTTTCCCTGAGTGCTGAGAGTGCATAGCTGTGTTTCAAGTGGGCGTTGCTCACTTGCTGGTTTGTTTATCTGTTTTTGATAAATATTCAATAAATTTCTCTTTTCAGTCCTTCTCAAGGTGTAAGGTAAGATTACCTCATTCATTTTTTTTGTTTTCTCTTCTTTCCGGCTGTTTAATTTTAATAGTCAACCTGAGCCATTCGGCAATTTTTGTGTCCGATGTGGATAATTTTAAATTCAGTATGAATGACGGTCAAAGCAGTACCAGCATGACTTCCAGTACTAATAATTACTTCAAAAGCTCAAAATCAATTAATGAACTGGTGTTGCGGTTGGGAGAAAAAAAGTTTTGAGGAAATTCGTATTATATGCCAACACAGTGATGCAAAACATAAAATTCCGCGTTCAAATCCTTTTCTTATTCAGGTAGATATTAAAAAACACTTAAATAGACATGATAATATCACTAACATGAAATTTTCGAGACAAGGAAAACTGCCGATCCGGTGTGCGCTGCACAGATCTTAAATCTTGAAAAATTCTGGAAACGCCAATTTCTACGGCAGTAACTTTTGAAAATATAACAGAAAGGTTTCTAATCTTTGATATACCTACCAATCTACAATTGTCAGAATTAGCGGCTGAAATTATGCATAAAAATGACATGGAAGTGGTTGAGTTGAGACGTTTTGTTAAACTGAACTACTCTACACAAGAATTTTCCCCGGTACTCGTTACGATCCTGGGAACTTTTTTTGCCTGATTCTATAAAGATCTGGTTCACCAATCAAAAAATTCGCCAATTTGTCGATAGACTCCGACAGTGCTGGCATTGTTATGAATTTACTCATGCAACACGTGTCTGTGACAGGAACATTTGCCCTCTGTGTGGTGTAAACCATGAAGGACTGTGTCAAGGTCCGGAAAAATGCATTCATTGTACTGGACCTCATTCAGCAACTTCCAAAATCTGCCCACGTCATATACAGGAACAAAAAATACTCGAGTTCAAGTGCAGAAACCATCTAACTATTGGCGAGGCACGACGTATATATGCTCAATCATCTAAAACTAATTACTCAGACGCTGCTAAAATCAACACGACGGCTCCAAACATAGAAGAGATCTTAAATCAAAGAGTAGAGAGTATTGTTCAGAGCATTACTATTAAAATGGAGCAACAAACCACTCTTCTAATTGAAATCTTCCAAAAAACAATCGAAAATCTTGTGCAATATTTGGTCACAGTATTCAACCAAACAGACCTCAAAAATCCCCCAACCGAAAGCGCCAAATGATCAACCTTGTACCTCCCACTAATAATCCCATGCAATGGGACGCTGGACGAAGCAATGTTTCAAATTAAGACTGTTTTTTTTTTTTTTTTTTTCTTTTCTTTCGGTGTTTGTGTTCCGGGTGTTCCCGTTCGTTTTAGTATATTTATTAATATTCCTCTTGTTTTTGCCCCAAGTTAAGGGGTTTTCTTTTAGTTTCTTAGGGAATAATACCTTCCTGTTTTATTTTCATAATTTTCGGTGATGTCATTCCTTCAGTGGAATTGTCGCAGTCTTACAAATAAGAAAATCTGGCTCAACCAACCCCCTTTCACAACGTCGGAATTTTGGGTTTTTCAGGAAACATTCCTGAAAGCAGATGATCGTCTTTCTTTTCACAACAAGATCTTTTTCGCACCCACCGTAACAACAGATCAAGAGGTGGTCTACTAATTGGTATTCCAACTAACATGTCTGGTCGTGTCATTTTCGAAAATTCGCAAGACCCAAACCTTGAGCTGCTTGCAGTAGAAATTCAGTCACACAACTTTTCATTTACCATTGTTAATATTTATGCACCGCATGGGTTTGATATCAAACAAGTTCAAAAATTTTTCAGTAATCTAAAAACGCCAACTTTTATTTTTGGTGATTTCAACCTGCACAACCCCTTTTGGGGTGGAAAAACATCTACACCAAAAAGCGAAGACTTTTTGGATTGATTGAATCAGTCGAATTTTTCTATCTTGAATACTTCAATACCCACTCACATTGCCCATAATTTCACTTCTTCCATTATCGATCTAACTCTTTGTTCGGCAGCTCTCTTAAATGAAGTTTATTGCTATGTTTTTTAATGTACCTTTGAAAGTGATCATTTCCCAATAGTTGTTTCATGGTCCAAACTAACAAATGCATCAAAATATCTTAAAACTATATACTGGAATCCAATTCTCAGAGATTCGAACAAATTTCTTCAATCGATTGCTGACCCTACCGTTGAAATAGTCACTGAAAAAATTTCGTACACTATAAATATTAATACCAAAAACAAAATTTGGCCTAATAATGAATACCCTCCATGGTGGAATATTGCATGTAATAACTTCTGTCATCTGAAAAAAAAAATAATGTGGAAAAAAGGCCAGGAATAATGTTTCGATCCCTGATTGGATTCGCTACAAAAACTACCGAAGTAAATTGAAATATCATATTAAAAGGGCAAAACAAAAATACTGGGAAAATATAAGCAATATTCCGAGAAACCCTAAATTATTTTTCCGCATCCTGAATAAATTAACTAATCATAATGATCCTGATATAAAAAATAGCAAAATACTTTTTCACAATAATAGATATATTAGTAATCCAAAACAGCAAAGCAATCTATTTGCAAATTATTTTTCAGCACAAAACTTCCGTTCTGAACCTATTCCATTGGATTACAGCATAGACAATAAGTTTTTAAATAAAAATATTGAACTTTGGGAACTGCGAAAAGCTATCCAGAAAATGAGAAATACTACACCCGGCGCAGATAACATTCCAGCTGCATGGTTCAAAAAACTGGATGAATCGTCCCTTTTAGTCATCTTGCACCTTTTCAATCATCAATTGAGTTTTTCTCAAATTCCGAAGAGCTGGAAACACGCTATCATTATTCCAATCCCTAAGCCCAACAAGGATAAAACAAAAACGTCGTCGTATAGGCCGATTGCTTTGACCACTGTTTTTGTAAAGTATTTGAACGCATTATTACCAATCGCATTGTTCATTTTCTGACTTTCACCAAACAACTTCATACCAATCAGCATGGATTTATACCTTTTAGAAACAATCATACCACTATTTATACCATCTATAAATCAATTTTAACTGCACACAATGAAAAAAAATATTTTGTCGGTATCAGTCTCGACATAAAAAGTGCTTATGACTCCGTGCCTATCGACGAATTAATTTATAAATGTCTCCAAATTGGAATCTCGGGAAACATCGCTAAATGGATTCATGGTTTTCTTCAGGAAAGGACCTTTCAGGTTCGATGGAGGAACATTGTTTCTGACCCCAAACCTTTTTTTAAAGGCCTTCCACAAGGTAGTGTACTTTCATCAATTCTTTTTGTAGTTTTTTTTTTAAATGACATTTTTGAGACTTTGGAGGTAAATGTTGATTGCTCTATTTTAGCTGACGATATTTTTATTTTCTGCTCACATCAATCGTTATCATATATTCAAACCCAGCTTCAAAATACTCTTGAGAATTTATACAAATGGTGTTCTTACTGGAAACTTACAATTAGTGCCGAAAAAAAGTGCAATAGTTGATTTATCAAAAAAAAGATCAATTTCATTGCCGTGGATAACATATGCCGGAATTCCCCTCATCTGGAGCGATACTCTTAAGTATCTCGGAATTCCTTTTTCAAAAATCAATCAAAATGAAATTATTTTAAGAAATTTAAGGATAAAAGCCCTTAAAAAAATTAATGGTCTAAAATTTCTGGCATCAAAGAAAAATGGTATAAGGACAAAGCATCTTATCACAATTGCAAACAGTAGTATACTCAGCACATTTTATTATAGTGCCTTAATAATTAAAAATTTCCCGACCACCAAATTAAACGCCTGTAACACCATCCAAACAAAAGTCTAAGAATTGTTCAGGATTACCAATTTGGACCCCGAATATTATTTTGTTAAAAATGTCTGGACAAGAAATTCTTTCAGAGAAAATTAAACGTTTGGCGTTGCAATTTTTAATCAAACAATATGCTAACCACTCTTTCTCCCTTTGATGGTAAATAATGAATTGCAGTTACTTGACAAAGATGAAAACACTCTTAAAAAACACTCTACAAAATTATAATTGCTCACCAGAACACCTCTTAACCATGCCAATTGTACCACGGCATGATCCTTCCTTATGTGAAATTTTCCTTCAGAAGTTCAGTTTCCAAAATAAAGAAAACCCAGTTTCACTTATAGTCAATGGTTTTTCAGATTGTATAAAAAAATTTTTTTCTGATTACTATATCATAGCCACGGATGCCTCAAAAAGTCACGTCTCAACTTCAATAGCTGGCATTTCTTGCAATCAAAGTTTTTCATATCGAATTAACCCAATAAACTCTGTTTTCACAGCAGAGGTTTTGGCAATTTGTGTCGCCATAGATGAACTAGCTATTGTTGACAAGGACATTTTAATAATTTCTGACAGTTTTTCGGCTCTTAATTCACTTAAAAATATTAACATTCATTCTGCCTATGTTATTCAAAGACTAGCTTCAAAACTTTTTGTTCGACAAACTTTTTAATCAAAAAATCACATTTTTATGGGTTCCTGGTCATTCGGGAATTTTATGGAATGAAAAAGCGGATTCTCTCGCAAAGAATACCACGGAACTCTCGCAATTTATTGAATGGATATCCCCGGAAGATGTCATTGCAAACCTGAAAAACAATCCTACCTCATCTCGGAAACAAATTACTATAGCAGTAAATATTATGATTTGATAGGAAACTTTCCAGACATTGTAACTATCACAAAATGGACACAGAATAGAAGATAGAATATACTGATTGCTCGTATCATCAGCAGAATGATCGTTACTCCCGCCCTGTTAAATAGATTCAACTTAGATTCCAATCCTTTCTGTAACAGCTGTAATGAAGTAATGATCTTTGTAACATTCTTTTAAGATGCAGAAAATATTCCACCTCCAGATTACATCTTTGGCAAAACTTGAATATCGACGAAAATAATATCACATTCAAAGTTTTTTATCTAAAATTCTTGATTGCTTGAACAAAAAAAAATCTGACTTTATTTCTCCAATCTCTTAAACGTTTTGATATTTATTAGCTGTATTCTCTCGGCACTCAGGGGGTAATATAAATCCCGGTTTTTGTTAGCGCCAATTTCTTTACTGAGCGGAAAATAGATCTTGCATCATTTTTAGTGACGTATAATAGGGAAAACGAACTGTTTCTATATAGTGATTAGGGGATTATAGTCCTTGTTGCTTCGCATCCCCATATACTCCTTCGATTCAAGTGTAAAACACACACAAGAGAAAAGAAAACAATAAGAGAAAAAAAAAGTCAATGTCTCATCAGCAAAGCTCTATAGCTCCAATATCTTTTCACCTCGGAGTCTACAAGCAAGTCCGGGCATCGTGCTATATGGTGTCTGTCCATGATCTCGTCTTTCCCACAGAGCGGGAAATTCGGGCTATCAAAAATGCTAATGGGATGCAGATGGTTCACCAAACAGTCATAGCCTACTACAAGTCTCAACATGGTAGCTGGCAAGGAAATCTTGAATCGTAACTTTCTTAGATTGGGACAGGCTGCCCGCGTTACATGTAAGACACAGTCTACACGAAATCCCACAAAGGTGATCCCTCTTGGAGCGTTGCTGCATGCCGATAGCAGTAGATCTTTTAGCCGCCTAGGACGTTATCAGGGTGCACCATGGGGAGTTAGATCTACTGTTGCACCCCATAATAATTAAATTAATTTAAAATAATATTTAAGCTAATATTAAGTGTATTATCAATAAAATTAAAATTAAATTTAATTCAGATCAGTAATTAAAATTTCCGATTAGATTTTATCTTATCCCCCCTCCCACCTTTTATAACCCATACACTTCATTCAGTAACTCCGTGTTTTCCTTCACCTTAAGATGTAGCTAGCTTCCCAAAGTTTTCTGGCAGGGAAAAATTATCCATGTTGGGCTGGCTGAATTCCCAGGCTGTGAAATGTTATGTACATGATATAAGAAAACTTTTTCATCGTTTAAATATCACTCACAAATGAATTTGACTACATACAAAGAAAGATCGAAATATGTACATATATGGAATCATTAATGATATTTTTTAATTTATTGTTTTTATAACTACCCGACAATTTTATTTGAATTTCGAATTTACGGAATAAGATCAGCTCTGAATCAAGATGTTTTGTTTCATTGGTGAATCTTTATCCCACCAAAAAATGGTTCACAACTTAAAAAGTGCCAGTGAGCGAAAGGTCTCTGAAATGCAGAAGTTGATAAAATCTCATAGTGCAAGCTGTGTAATTTTGGACAGTTGTGGTTTCACGTTGTCCCGAAGCAATAAAACTTCACTTCTGTTGATCAATCTAAATTGCATATCTCAAATTTTTAAGCTTTGTATCAAATTAAATGCAATATTTTTCTGCATTAATAATTTCATCACTTTTTAAAAACGAAATATGAATACCAACAACTGTACTCCATCAAACAGTCACCATTATCTTCTTCGGAGGATGGATTGATTTCAGGATCTAATCGACATCTAGTCATTGAGAATATCGGCAATCTATCTATTTTTCTATCTATGAAATCTATCTATTAAAAGATTTATTAAAAAAAGATCTATTTTTTATCACACGTCATTATTCTGCTCAAAAACAAAGCTTTCTGTTCCAGGAGAACGGAAAAGTTCAAACATCCAGGCGACTTTTTCGTGTTTTGTTCAGTGATCTTATGAGTAAATTACTTATCCGACTTTTTAATTTACAGTACGTGCAAATGACAGAAAACTTTCGGATAATCTACGCCTAGACGGTCTGCTGTGTCCCTTACAGTTTAGTGAAGGTCGGAATCAACTAGTATTTACAGCTCATTGTTTTCGAGGTTGCTTTTCTGGTGTTGTCTGTCCTCGCCATTTATTTACCAGATTCCTATTTCAGGATCGGAATTTTAGGAACCATCACTCCATGGTTAGTTATTTTATTGTGTCATCTCTAAATGCTGCACTAGTTGCACTTGCCGCATTATTGTCAAGTTAGAACTCATTACAAACAAGTGTCCATGTGCTTCCTACAACTATGTTGTTTCTATACTTAATATTACCAGCTAGTAATCTAATGACTCTTGGCTCATGTATAGGGATACTGAATCTTCTATATCAGCAGATAAGCACTCGCACCAACTGGCAAAGTTAATAAATATGAAAATTTTTTCATCCCAAAATTCGGTATATAATAAATATAAGTATTTATATTGATATACAATGAGCCACAAAATTGAGTATACTCCTCTAAAACTTTTAGACTTCTTCCAATTACAAATTAAATATTGATTTAAATAGATAAATTTTTTATCCTAGATACTTTAACCTCTGCTTTACCATCCTATAATAACACAATTCTATAGTTAACTTATTTATTAAGAAAAAGTTAAGCGATTCGAAGAAAAGATAGAAAACCATGCCACAAAATTGAGTATACACTTCTTATATTTGTAAATTATGCTACCATTTTTTTTTTAGTTTCAAATTTTCTTTAAAGAGTTTCAGGAGTAGCTGCTGCTTATAACACGTGCTATTGCACTTCAACGCTTTTAAATAGTATTTTTCTCATTAAAAATCGCAAAATGAGCTCTCGTAGAGAAACTACTGAATCTGAGGGTTTATTGTTTGTAAAATGGTCGAAAGAGGGCAAATCTCTTCGAGAAATCGCTTCGTTGATTGGTGTAACTCATGGTTGTGTCCAAAAAATACTACAGAAGTATAAAAAAACTGGATCTGTGGCCAATATTCCTGGAAGAGGATATAAAGAAATACTGAGTACTACAGCGAAGAGGAAGATCATTCACTCAGTAAAGAAAGATCCGAAGGTGAGGGCCTCTATACTAGCTTTATCGATGTCCTCTACAATCGGGAAAAAGATCTCAGTTGAAACAATTCGACGTACCCTTCACCAATATGGGTTTCATGGCCGTACACCAATACGAAAGCCACTCATCAAGTATGTGAATAGACAAAAGAGAGGGATTTTCGCCAAAGAACATCATTTAAAGCCTATTTCTTTCTGGAACACTGTAATATTTTCTGATGAAAGTAAATTTAATCTTTACGGAAGCGATGGGCGATTTAAAATACGGAGAGAAGCTGGGAAAGCACTGGCACCTAAAAACACCATTAAGACAGTCAAGTTCGGAGGTGGATCGTTTGGGGTTGTATGTCGGCTGGAGGAGTTGGAGATCTTCCTTTTATTGATGGTATTATGGACAAACATGTATATTTGGGGATTTTAAATGATAACTTGAAAAAAAAAAGGGCCAGTAAGTTGGGGCTTGGGTCACGCTTCATATTCCAGCAGGACAACGACCCCAAGCATACAGCGAAGATTGTGCAGTTATACTTGCTGTACCATTGCAAGAAGCAATTACACACTCCAGCCCAGTCTCCAGACCTAAACGTCATCGAAAATTTGTGGTCGCAATTAGAGAAAGATGTACATGAGCACGAAATCACAAGCAAGGAAGTTCTCAAGAAGGTTCTGAGAGAAGAATGGGCTAAAATTTCTGTTGAAACCACTAAAACACTAGTAGAATCTGTGTCCAGAAGATTACAAGCTGTAATTCAAGCAAAAGGTTATGCAACAAAATATTAATTTGCACATTAAAAGGAAATTAATAAAGGTGTATACTTATTTTTGTGGTGTTGTTTTTCCTCTCGTCTCAGATCTTTTATTTTTTTTTCGTAAAAAATAAATAAACGTAACAATTTTATAAGTATAGTACGGTAAAGCATAGACTAAAGTATATAAGGTAAAAAATTCAATCATCTTAAAGCAATATTTAATTTGTAATTGCAAAAAGTCTCTAAGGTGTATACTCAATTTTGTGGCCCACTGTATATCTATATATAGACAGATATAGATAGATATATAAAGATAGATACATACATATAGATATATGTAGTTTTATAGTTAGGTAACAAAAAGAACCCATATGGAAAAATATTACAATAAGCATACAGTTTTAAATATTTCTTACTATTTTGTCATAAATATCATATAGATACATTTGTTAATATTTGAATTGTAAAATTTATGATTCTAAGTATTCTTTTACGATGGCTCAGCTTATAAGAAAAAGCATCAAAAGGCTTCAGCTTTGAAAAAGTCATCTTAAAAATGAATGTACAAAATGGCAAAGTGAAAGCAAGAAAAGGGAAAAGAAAACTCGTTGTCACAGTAGAGTTCAAGAACCTGAATTTTATAATGAATATCATAGTACCAGGGCCGGAACATCGCATAGACAAATAAAACAAATGTCTAGGACTCGGTTTTTAGAAAGACCCGGTCAAATTGTCTATTTTGAAGAGATATGTAAGTAAGATAATTTACTTTTCTATTGGGCAACTATTATATATTAAGCAAATAAATAAAAATATATTGATTTTTATATGATTATTGCGAACTCTAAAATCTGAAGAAAATGTGTTCTCGTATTTTTTTCTTATTGAAAGTAACTCTTCCAATAATTTAGAATTTCTTTTATTAAAATTAATTATACGTATTCTTAACATCCTATGAATTAAAAAAATATTTTTATATGGTTATTGTGAATATCTAAAATCTAAAGAAAATGTTTTAATGTGTTTCTCCTTATTGAAAATAAAACTCCCTATAATTTTGAATTTTTAAAATTTATAAAAATATTATATTGTTTAAATGTTAACCAAAAGGTTAAATTAAAAAATGACTATTTTAAGGTAATATTGTTATTGTATAACAACTTTTGTTAGACATTTAATAAAATAAACTTCAATTTTCTTAAATTCTGTTATTAACTGTTCAAACTTTTCAAGAAAAACTAAAATTTATTATTGTACACAAAATACTTTTGATTGATAAAAATTTAGGATTTGTTTAGTTTTCACATTATTTAGTTTTATTCTATTTATTATTTTATATTTTCTGCGTGCTGTATTTCTTATGAAAGAAGGAGACGTCCGGTATGAATTAAATATCTAGGGTCCCAAAGAGGGTAAATCCGGCCTTGCATAGCGCATTAAAATACTAGGATTTAAGAGATATAAAACAGATCAGTATATACAACGAAATATTTTAACAAGAAATCTTAATGACAGTACCACAAAAAAAATACATCATACACTTTAAAATAGAGCAACTATGAGAAATATATTTTCTCGAATGTTTGCAGAAGGCTTCTAAAATACCTGGAAGATATACTTATATATATCTTTAAATATACGTTTATTATTCTTATTTAAATTTCATAGTGTTGTGAATGAAATGGATTGAACAAATGAAAGAAAACAATTTATGTAATTCTGTGAATATTTTCGAATATATAGAATAATGAACTGCTCTTCAAATCGCTACGTTCAGAAACTACTGAATTTAATAATTTAATGACTCTGATTTGATTTGATTTGATTTGATGAGGTGCTTTGAGATTTATGATGAATGACTCTATTATTTTGTAAAAAGGAAAACACAATCCACAAAAAAAGGAAAATGATCTATATCGTATTATAACTAAAGATCTAGAGGCATTACACGTTCTTTTCGCTTAATCATGTCCTAGTCGTTTGAAATATTGCTGAAAACAATTCGATAGTTGAATCAGACAAGATTATTGATTCATTCTAGTCCAGATTTTACTAGTACCCTTTAAAAATAGTAAATTGAAAGGTTCTTTTTAATTAACAAAACTCAGTTTGACTCACTGTGCGTTTTTTTCTTGGTATTCACTATCATGAAGGCATCCCTTCCCTTTAAAAGTCTTCCAAGATGGAAATCTTTCTTATGGTTCAATCTTATGGTTTCTTATGGTTCTATTTGGTTCAATCTGTTTTATTTCACTAGATTTAATGGCCATTTTATGGTCAATCATCCATCGGAAGAAAAATTGCTTGGAGCTTAACTTGACATGAATCCTGAGATGTACGCTTATCATACTGCTTTTTTATTTCAAATTGTACATCTTATATTAAAATCATACATCCTATTGTTGTTTCATTATAAATTTGTTTCTCATCATTTAGTTAGATTGGGTATACATTTAAAATGACGTATCAATAGGTATAAAAAAATTTCAAACTGAAAAATATAAAACATTCTTTGATAAAAGGACGTGTGGCTATTGTTGACATCATATAAATTATTGCAGACACCGTCAAAGATCAAAGACCCTACAGATCAAAGCACCTATTCTTCAAGTCAAATCAAGTCAAGCCCTTCCAGGTATTAAAGTTAACTCTAGATATCTGGCAATACATGTGGTATTCAACTAAATTCTTCGATGTTGTTTGGATTGCTAGTGGCGAACTTATAAATCTAAATATTTCTTTGAAAGTATCAAGTCAAGTATAAATATTTCAAACAAAGAAGTTACAATGACTTCTTTACCGAAGTTACATTTGAGTCCGTTTGTGCTCTCCACTGTAATGTTTGATAGTTCCAACAGTGTTGGCGATCAGGTAAGTATTTATTCTTGAATCGAAGGAGTATATGGGGATGCGAAGCAACAAGGACTATAATCCCCTAATCACTATATGGGAACAGTTCGTTTTCCTATTTTACGTCACTGAAAAGGATGTGAGGTCTATTTTCCGCTCAGTAAGTAAAGTGGCGCGAACAAAAACAGGGATTTATAGTATCCCCTGAGTGCCGAGAGAATTGCAGCTAATAAATATCAAAACGTTTAAGAGATTGGAGAAATAAAGTCAGATTTTTTTTGCAATCAAGAATTTTAGATAAAAAAGCTTTGAATGTGATATTATTTTCGTCGATATTCAAGTTTTGCCATAGATGTAATCTGGAGGTGGAATATTTTCTGCATCTTAAAAGAATGTGTAAAAGGTCATTGGTTTCATTACATATGTTACAGAAAGGATTGGAATCTAAATTGAATCTATTTAACAGGGCGGGAGTAACGATCATTCTGCTGATGATACGAGCAATGAGTATATCCTGTCTTCTATTCTGTGTCCATTTTGTGACTCTTATTTTCCTTTTATTTCTTATTTTCCTTTTTATTGTGCATTTTTATAAAAACTCTTTTGGGCAGATCTTGATCACTTATTCTTTTTTCATGTATTTAATATTCTTCATGTATATAATATTCTATGTGTTTTAATCAATGAACTGTAAGTGTGCAATCCTGGAGTTCTGCGGACCAAGGAATTGTGAACCTGTAAATGATGATGATGATTTTGTGATAGTTCCAATATCTGGAAAGTTTCCTATCAAATCATAATATTTGCTGCTAAAGTAATTTGTTTCCGAGATTAGGTAGGATTGTTTTTTCAGGTTTGCTATGACATCTTCCGGGGATATCCATTCAATAAATTGCGAGAGTTCCGTGGTATTCTTTTGCGAGAGAGAATCCGCTTTTTCATTCCTAAGTATTTATTATTTTAAACCGTATGTTAAGTTTGATGGTATCGCCATATTTACCATCTATTGCTTTCTACTATAAAATTCCTTAAAATATAAGACATCATTGAAGCAATCAGAATGATTTTCATTGTGATAGTTTGACTATGTTGCTTAGAAATATTACGGAATATTCAAAATGAAGTGAAACATAATTCTGTCCTGTCTGTTTCTTTCTTTCTGGCCGTAGTATTTTCTGTTCATGAAGAATAAGGTTCTTATGAAATATTTTTAGAGAATATAACAGAAAAGATTCATAAGAGTTACTCATTTATAAGAGATTAATTATTGAAAATTTCGGTTTCGAAAATTCAGACCGGTTAATAGGAAAATTATTTTGATGTAGAAGATGAAACGTAAATTTGTGTATGTGTATGAAGTATTTTTTTTCTTTCATATGTGTCTATTCATGCTATATTTATTTTTTATTCTTTGTTCCAATCATGCTCAAATAATAAAAAATAAGTTGGTATGGATTTAAAACATTGACTCTAATAGTAAAATGGCTGTTTTAAAAGTGTGCAGTGTATGGTTCTACCTGCTTTTTTTCCCCCAATTTTTTTCTCCCGTCCCTTTTTTGCAGTATTCACCAAGTCCCTCCCGCATTTTTGCAGTTTTCACCATTTCCATTTGTTTTTCCTCTCATTTTGTATTGTAGAAAAAAGATAACGGATAAAAGAATTCTTCACTATAATTGCTAATTCTAGGTCTGCAACAAGTTGGGAAAAGAAACTTCAAAACCTGGTTTAAATAACCCTAGGATTCGACTTTTTATTGCTACCAAACATTACCTTGCATCTTCTGATAATTATATATAAAAAAAAAAGGTTGAAATAGATGAAGAGAAGCACAAGTAACAATTAATACTAAAAAATACATTATTTTAGCTGTATATTAATTGGGCTTAGCAATCATTGTAGTAAGAATTCTTTAATATTATAAAAGCATATTTGCAAGAATAACTGTCAAATGCACACTTTTGGAAACTTCTCTAAACATTATTTGTCATTGCAATAAAGTAAAAAGTGTGCCCTTGGTGAAATAACCAACAGCAGTATATCTATTTATGTTTTCATCTTAAAAAAAAGGGAAGACATTAAATTTGTTGTTTTTATACAATTAGTGATTCACAATACAGCACTTCTCCTTTTCAAAAATTACTCATTAGCATTTTAAAATATTTCTATTTATTCAATTAAAAGAAATAATTTCCTTTTATGCTGCTCTATACAAAAATAAAAAGAATTTCATAAATTTATATTATAAGCAGAATTATAAAATGTAAGTTAAATGCCATTGTTTTTTTTGCACAAGCCAAGGAAAAATCCTATATGATGCTGTCGGCAGTACTGGTAAAAAATTGTGAAGAAAACAATAAAAAAATATGTATATTTTTTTATTTTGTTTAAAGCAGTTTATTGAAGGAATGGAGCTACAACAGCAGACGAAATAAGTATTTACAACTCCTCTACCATGAGCAAAAGCATTATATAGTTTTAATCCTGTTAACTTAATATTCTTCAAGTTTATACAATATCAATTTCAGGGGTTTTGTAAATTAAGTTCAGTACCAGACTGAAGAACAACCAAAGTAAAGGGCTTATGCAAGTAGTATTAGGTTCAATTTATTGAAATTAAAGTTTGTGATAATAATGAAGAAGAATTTTGAATTTTCTTTTTTCATCCTCGAGGCCCTATCTTTTTGCAAATTTGTATTGTTTCGTATGATTTTTTTTTTTTTCAGTTCATCAGTTACTAGATTTGAGAGAATGTTTGTTCGTTCTTGCATGTTCGAAATCTTTCGTGATATGCATATTCTATGCAAGGTGACATTTCATCCACCCTAATTAACACAATATGAGAGAACAAGTGTTTCAAATTTGATCCAAACTGGAGAGATTTTTATTATATACATTGCTCTTTTGCAAATTTGTATTGTTTCGTATGATTTTTTTCAGTTCATCAGTTACTAGATTTGAGAGAATGTTCGTTCGTTCTTGCATGTTCGGAAATCTTTCGTGATATGCATATTCTATGCAAGGTGACATTTCATCCACCCTAATTAACACAATATGAGAGAACAAGTGTTTCAAATTTGATCCAAACTGGAGAGATTTTTATTATATACATTGCTCAGACCTTTAGGATTCAAGTGTGGATGTGGCTTTAGAAGTATGAAAAAGCGCAGTTTTGAAATGTAAGCATAAATATAATATAGTAAAAACTGTATTTATTACTTTAAGTTCTTCACTGTTTTTTATTTTTCTTTTTAATGTTTGAAATGATATAAAAAAAAAAGTTCATAAATGGAGTTTTTGTTGCCCAAAACCTTTTTTAAGCTTAAATTTATTGTAATTTAGTCTGTCGAAAACAAGATTCATTCTTTCAGTTTTTTTTATTACCATGCTAATTCAAATAAAACTACAGCCTTCAGAAAATAAGTCTCAAATTATGCTTTAGCTTATCCTTGAAGTAAACAAAGAGTCCTACCTCCTGTGCAAAATTTTTGTAAGTAATGTAAAACAACTCTTGAACTGTAAAGATTATATGTATCAGCTACCAAATTTTATCAAAATCAAAAATGGTGTGGCATGATCCATTTGCTGATTTTTCAAGGAATGACTTTATTAGCAGGCATATATATTAAATTTTAAGTTTAATATTAAATTATAACTGTATTGTAAACAATTAAATTGGCTTTCAAACTTTATATTTGTAATTATTCTCTATCAGTGAGTCGCAATAAAATTCTTTCAAAATTTTCTCTTAAGCTGGAAACAACTGAAGCACTCTCTATTAGAAAATTTTGAAGTTGTAGTTATTAATGATTTGTGTAGATATCACTTTTCTTACTCTGTAGTGAAAGAATTTATGTAGATATGACTTTTCTCATTCTTAATATTACTATGAATGCATTTCATACAAGCATAATTTAGAACTTGTTTTTATTATTAAATACACTGATAGATATAATAGCTGTGTTACAGATATATACTACATATGTATTATGTCATAATTTCTCTGCATCACTATTAACTATATTGCTTTAATATTATTGCAAATTATTTTGAGAATTGTTGATAAATGCATTATTATGGATTATGTATTTAACATTTTCAGGAAGGTTTCTTGATTGGAAGGGCTCAAAGGTGTATTAGACGAGAAATAAGTGATCATTCAATGTATAGTACAGAAGAGGATTTGATTATTAGTATGTTGTTGTTTTTTATTAAATATAATTTTGTGTCATAAAATTGATTTTTAGTAATTATTTATATATTTTTCATGAATTGTATTTTGTTTAAATGAAATGTTTGCTCTCTAGAGTTCAAATTGATATGGATATACATTGTTTCAAACTTGTTTTGAACATTACTCAATGTACAGGAAATTATTATATTTATTTTATTATTAATAATTTGAATAATTCATGTATGAAGAGTTCATGAAATTAATTCAGAATCATTTTCTACATCACATTAATTTATATATATATCTAATAAATAAATGTAGCGCTACTATATTTTTGACTAAATTTCATATAGAAACTTCATTGTAAAACTTGTAGATATATTTAAAATTTAAATGTTGTGAATTTTAAAAAATATTGAGCATACTCAAATTTTAAAATTAAGGAAAATAGAGGATTCAGTTTTTACAAAAGGGTTAAAATTTTACTCTGCAATTTTTAATACTGTAAATTGGTATAAAGGTTAAATATAATTTAATTGTTTAATTAGAAAAATATCTGTTTAAATTGAATTATTTATATTATTATGGTGGCTAATAAGTCACTTGGCTGTCTCAACCCATCCCAACTAGATCACTGAGGAGCCCGTTTGTTTTTAGATTTGTCCCATATAAAGCTCATATTTAAAATATCTATTTGATTATGTTTCAAAAATAATTTTTTGAAATTTAATTTAAAACCCAATTATTTTGCTTTCTAAAACTGCTTTTATTTTTTATCCTACAAAATTATAAGGATTTTAATATTATTTTGAACTCTTTTTCCAGACTAAGTGTGGTTCAAGGTCATAAGTAAACTGTAATTTAGTTGTTTTTATTATTATTATTATTATTTTTAATTTGCTTATTGTACAAGGCACTCTTTTACTCTAATATGTTTCATTGTATTTAACTAAAAGTGTTTGGCAATTACAGTTTCATTTTAAGTTGTTTTGTTTGGTGTGCTCAAGGAATGGAAGAAGTTTTAAAAGAACTTCCAAGTAGAAATTTAAAAACACTTTAACAAGAAAGTTATACCTGTTGAATATGAATCAACAAGCTACAGTAGTCTTGAGTTGCTTTTGACAAGTTTTGGGGGCTTCAGAAACTGGAAAAATTACTGATTTCCATTAATTAGCTTAGAATTATTTATAATTAAGTAGTTTTAAATTATTGTATTGTCATCCTGCCAGTATATTACTTAATGTGTACTGGAAGGCTCAAGATTTGGTCTCTGCTCTTATTTTTCTATTCTTTGCAAGAATATTCTACCTGTAAAAAAGAATGAAAGTAACAATGAAGTAAATAAAATATTTGTTTTTGCTCTTACAGTCTTTGACAAAGATTTTAATATACAAAATAATATATTTTTCGTTTAAAAAAATCTATTTTTTATTAAATATTATAAACTACAACTACATTTGTAACTTGTCAATTTGAAAACAGTACTGTGGGCTTCACTTATGCTTCTTCTCTGCACACACTCATATATTGCTAAAATTGCTACTGAAAATTATTTCAAATATTACTAAAAAGTCTCATTTGAGGTTGGCATCTCTGAATTATATTATTTGAGCTGATGAGTGGAATTACATTGGCATAAGATAAATAGTAATAAGAAATGTATTTTGTGAGTGTTAGTGTGTTTTGTTTTCTTGTTACATTATAATTTTTATATAATAAATAATATAATTTTTATAAATGATATTTTTATCATACAGTTATACTATTTAAAAAGCAATTAAAAATTATATATTGCATTTTGTTTTCAATTGAATAAATTGCTGTGTAATCAATTTATCTTTCCTATAGTAAAAAACAATTAATAGAATTTGAGAATTTAGAATTTATTTTTAAATTCCACTACTCACTCAAAATATCTATTTCTTTTATAAATTACTATAAGTTATCAGAATTATTAAAAATCATTCTTAATTTAATTGTATATTGAAAGTGTAAAATCATGAATATTGCAATTAAACTATATAATGATGTATTATCAAATTTAGTAAATTTATTTTATTTTTATCAAATTTTTTAGTAATTTAAAATACTCTATTAAACATTTCTTCATTGTTCTCAATCTTATATGCTATTAAATCAATTTATATCCTCTGATAGGCATTTATTCCTGTGTTCCTTGTGGATCCTTTCTATCCTTTTATGATAGCTGTGGTAATGTTGACGAATCAGCTGTCAGAGAATGCTTAGGAGAAAGAATGGATGTAAGTTCATATTTTTAGGATCTACTTTTACACAAGCCAAGTAATGTCCTGGTAATTAATATAATTTACCTTCAGTAAATATTCCAATATATTTGCTTTGTTAAATAATATATAACCAAGATTAAAAATTGATCATCTATTATTCACATATCCTAATCAAGTTTCATCGTGTTTCCTACTTTATTAATTTGTAAAAAAAATATTTTATTTTTTTTTATTGGTCACACGAACTGGTTACAAAAACTGATTATGTAATGATTACTTTAATTGCCTACCTTTAATCTGCATTTGTTGCAAAAATAAAATGATATGGAATATTCTGTTACCGATTTGTATTCACATATATTCTTTGTCATATCTTGTGTCAATAAAGTTTCTTTTATTTATCCAATACAGATCTTAAACTAGTATAATATTTTTCAAACTTAAAGCAGTTTTCTGGTGCCAAAGTAATATAAAATTAAGATGTGATACATTAAAAATTGGATGATTATGAGAAAAGAAATTATGAAAGAAACATGGTAAAAACAAATAAAGAAGTGTTAAAAGAACATATTTCATGGAAGCACAAATAAGTGAGCTGCTAAAAGGATCCCCCTACATTCAGAGTTTTTTTTTTATTTATTTAAATTTATTTATTTATTAAGTAATTATTTAATTTTATTTATTTAACATTTGGATGCATTTGTATAAGTTCTAATCTTGCCTTCTACTGTAAAAACAGTCTTTCATTTTATTTCTTCAGTATTCTTTAAGTTTTTTTTTTTTTTTAATTGTTTAATTTCTCAGATTGAAATTTTATCTACTGATAAAAAGTACTTCAGGTGAGCAAAAAACTAGTGAGTTGTTCTTGGTCTGAGTCACCTATAACCCACACCAAGAAATTATGGTACATTAATTTTTCTTCTCTGGAAGAATTAAAAATGCTAAGACATGATAAACTGAATAAAAAATGAACTAATAATCTGAAAACTGAATTTAATTCTGCCAAAATTGGAAAAATTGTGTCTCTTTCAGTAACAATTTAATATTAATTAAGATATTAAAAAAATTTTATTAATTGTGGGTAATTTTCAAGATGCATTTCTCTCAACATGTATTCTTGAACACGAACCATACAAGATGAGAAAAAAAAACATTGATTTATTTTTATCCTTATTCAATGCTTTTAAGTATCTCATAAATTAATGTACTTCTGGTGAATTTTCTTTAGATGTGCAAATAAATGAACTTCTATAACAAAAATTACTAAAAAATATAGGATTAATGTCCCCATTTTAAATGAAGTTAATAAAACATTTTTTTGCATCCTTACATTTGACTATGTAATATATATATATATATATATTTTTTTTTTTTTACTTTTTAGTCTGTTGTTGGCTGGTATCGATATAGAAGAAATATTGTTGCATTTCCAAGTGCTCGAGAAATGATTGTACATAGAAATTTGAAACAAATGTTTCCAGAAAATGTATTTTTCAATGATGAAAACATCATATTTGCTGTGTTTGGTTCTGCTTGTTATCCATCTATTGCTACTCATACTTATGACTATGCTTTCTATGTTCAAAAAGCTGAAAGGTAGATACTAATTTATTTTTTATAATTTATTGTAGATATATTTTAATATTTGGTTTTTCGTGTATTTTTATTTGCATTATCTTTTTTAGTTTCAGGTCCTTACATATAACTCTACTTAACCTTGGAGATACTAAAACAGAATACAGAGGTGGTTCATTATCAGGGTCATTTATTGATTCCAACAATTTTAATTCCGTCTTGGAATATCCATGGTGAATTTTTTTATTAAAATGTTTGTTGTGAAGTAGTTTTATGCAGTCTTAAAAATATATTTTCTTTAATTATAAAATGACACAAGCATCCATTTTTTTAATATATAACTTTTTTTTCGGAATTAAAATTTAGCATTTTATTAATTATTTTTTATTAGTAGATTGTATGTAATTGTATGATTAATTTTTACGAAACAACTGTCATAATAGTTGTATGTATACATATACTAGTTAAAAATTTTTCTAGGGATTTTAGTTGCTGCTGGCAAACAGAAGATGCCGTGCAGAATATGCACAGAATGCTTCGAGAAAAATTTGATGTAAGTTTTTCTCTTAATATAGTATAATTTCAATCTTCAATTGAAACTATATTTTTCAATAGACATTTTTCTCTTCAATTAAAATTTGAATTTTTTTTTTTTTTTTTATATTTTTATATTTATATTTATTTATGGTCTTTTATATTTATCTTGTTCTATTATACACTATACCAAAATTGCATATTTAAGAAAATTTCTATTTTAAATTTTTTGTTTTTAATTTAATCAATGTACAGCTAAAAAAGAATGTTATGCTAGTGTCAGCCTATAATCTCCAGCTCCCATAAGTTCCTCACTTTATTTTTAATAGAATTACTTTCTCACGTTGAAGTTTTGTCTAATATCATGGGTTAAATGCCTATTCAAGTGGTATTCTTTTGGAATTAATTTAACTTTTATTTCCAATATTCTTGTGACTTTTATACAGTGGCCTGATCCACAAGAAGTTCTAGTTTTTTTTTTTTAATATATAAGCTGTGTGTTATAGACAGGGAATTATAAAACTAAAATTTGAAGCTGAATTTTATTTGCTATAGTAGCAAACACCTATATAACATTCACATGCAAAAGTCCAAAATAGAAGTTTAGAAAATTTTAAAACTAACTACATTCAAGAAAGAAATGCATGAATTAATTATGTGAAAACTTTGAAGACAAATTTCTGTTTTTAGATAGTTACCAAATACGGGTGATCTCTAAATTTAAAATCAATAAATTATAAATCTTTAGTTTTGGTTTTTCAAATATATTGCTTTTTACTTATGGAGATATCTCTTAAGTAATTAAGGTTCAGCATAAAAATAATTTCAAGTAAAATCTAGTTTTAAAAAAGGTGTAAACAAAATATTTTTATAATGGTAACATAATGTTCCTTTGTAGAAATGTTGAATTTAACAACCTCAATAATGTTTTTTATTTTTCATATCTTGTATGCAAATTAAAAGAATTAAATTATCCATCTGAAAAATTGATGCAATCTTATGTAGGGGAAATTCGTCAATATACAATATTTTACATTTAAAAAATGATATAAAATAAATTATAGATTATGTATAAAAATATGTGAAAATTTAATACAATATATCAGGATTGATTGTTCAGAAAATTAAAGACTAACAATGCCAAAACTATACTCATCTTTTCTGAAAAAGCTTATTTCTTCATCTCTGAAATAAAGATACTTAGAACGTTCAAATGATTCTTGTATTCTTAATAGGTTTATGAATTGAAAATTAAGGTACCTTTAAAAGATAGAAAAATACTTCTTATATTTTCTATTAGTGGGTTTTTGTTTAATTTTATGTTCCTGTTTAGTCTGAACATAAATCAAGGTTAGGTATTTATTGGTATTTACAAAGGCAACTTTAAATATTGTCACCAAATTTTTCTTTCTCAAAAAGGAATAGAATCCCAATCCTTAGCGTATTATTTTTATTTTATCTAAAAGTTGGGAGCTCAAATTTCAATTACAATGGAACAAAATATGAAAATTTCGCAGCAAAACCGCCAACAAAACAATGCTTAACATAAAAACTTCTAAGTTCTTTTTTTTTTTTTTTTTAGCCAATCTAATGATGCAAATCTATTAATGATATGCATATAGCTATTATTTATTCTTTTAACTATGATATTTAGTTGCTGGATTATGAACTGCACATCGTGCAGGCAGTACTTGAATCAATGCTGCTTGATGTAATATTTTAGGATTTTTCTAAGTTTTAGGGTACTTTTTAAAGCTAACTTTTTTTTTTTTTTTTCATTTATGAATTTATTGCTTTTTAGTGTGTTTCGTTGTTTTTGTTTCTCCTATATTGAATCTCATTTTAATATAGCAGTAAAAACTCCTTTTTTCCTGCGTTTTATTTGAAGTAAAGTTCTTTATGTGTAAAAAAAAAAAAGGTTAGCATTACTTCAATTTATTATCAAATAAAAGAAAATTTATATTTTATTTGTTAAATGTGTCTTCAAAAATTAAATGTTAATTTTGTAATAATAACTTGAATTTTATTATTATTTTATAATTTAGAGTTTAGCTGAAGAGCTAGCTGCCTCAGAATCTGTAAATAGTATCATTGAACAGGAAGTTCTGAAGTTGGATTCTGAACTACAAAGTCTAACCATTGAAGGTTTGTTTAATTTGCATTCATTTTCCCCTTGTATGATATTAAAAGAATTTTTATGTTTCATTGCTCTTTATGTCATATATTATAAGCTAAAATATGTTATGCAGCTTTAGAACCTGAGCCTGAACCTAAACCTGAGTCTGGGCATTCAACTAAACCACAACCTGGTTCTTCATCTGAACCTCAGCCTGGTCCATCTCACGAACCACAACCTGGTCCATCTCACGAACCACAACCTGGTCCATCTCACGAACCACAACCTGGTCCATCTTACGAACCACAACCTGGTCCATCTTACGAACCACAACCTGGTCCATCTTACGAACCACAGCCTGGTCCATCTTACGAACCACAGCCTGGTCCATCTTACGAACCACAGCCTGGTCCATCTTACGAACCACAGCCTGGTCCATCTTACGAACCACAGCCTGGTCCATCTTACGAACCACAGCCTGGTACTTCTCGTGGGTCTGCGTCTGCTAGGTCAAGAAAAAGGCGCTAAATCAAGAAAATTGTAAAAACATTCCACCAGATCATACATATATCTCTTTAACTGGAAAAAAAGGGAAATTATTTGGAAAGCGAAATCTTAAAGATTTAGTAGATTTGAATGACGAACTGCATCCTTTGTATGGAAAATGTAAGTACATGATTATTATTTATGTTTTTGTTTCATATCTCATTTGGTCGACAGGAACATCTAGACCAAGTCTGTGAACCCGTTGAGCATGAAGATGCCTACTTTGGAGCCTAGCAAGACCTGTCTCTTTGAATCTACTACCAGCCCATTTAAAGCAGCACCAGGACAGTTACAATCATATTACTCATGTACGGGGACCTTTCTCTAAGAGGAGTTGATAACTAATTTGACTTTAGGAGCAAGTTCCGAGAAAGAGAGACACTATCAGTAGAACTCTTAAGGCTGCCCTCCTTGGCCGCCTCATCTGCAACCGTGTAGCCATAAACAATTACATGTGACGGAATCCACTGAAAAAATATATTCTCATAATGACACTTAAGCAACCCAAAAGCTGAACAATATTCACCATCGCTCCCATCACCATGTTTCCACCATTCATCCAGGTGCTGAATAGAGCTTCAGCTATCGCTCAGAATCCAAATGTCTGTATTGACACAATAATTCAGAGCCTCCTCAATAGTTACGAGCTCTGCCCAAAAAACTGAGCAGTAGTTAGGGTTCATCTTACTTATCTAAATGCCACTCCCCTGTTTGATGAAAACTCAGCTAATCAAAGTAGCGCCATCAGTATAAATCTGTAATATATCATCAGGAATTACATGTATTGCTTATAATAAAGGCTTTGTTCCATATCAGCTTTCTTTAATTTTCTGATATCATTCAAAGCTGCCACATAAATTTCTATTAAGGCATATTTAAGAGAAAAAAAAAAAACAGGTGGTTAAGAAAACATAGAAACAAAGTTTCACTAATAGTTTATCTGCCTGATTTAATCGTTTTTTCGCTTAGTTACAGACATTGTGCCACTACAATATTGAATGAATAGGCCAAAAAGTTGCATTTTGTGGTTTGCACCGTCCTCCTCAATCTTAACAGAAGGATATGCACATTATAATTAGATATTGAATAAATAAACTTCCAAATGGTTCCTCTATATGTGTGTGTGATATAATTCTTAACTGTCATACACATGATAAAAGGAACTTTTACATTAAATAATGAGGAGTCCTGCATTGAAATACCTTGACAATTTTTGATGTCAAGTTATATTGTATAATGTTATCCCATATTGTATAATGTTATCCCTGTTGCTTGTTGAAAACTGTTTTAAGTTTTATTTTAAAAGAAGTTTTATTATTAATCATAAAATATTTATAGAATGTTTTGACTTATAAAAATAAAGTTATAACAAGCATCAATGCAAATTGAAAAAAAGTCTTTTGTTCATCAACCCCCTTCTCCTTCCTTCTGATTCACTATAACTTTATTTGACATTCACTAATCAAAAACAAAAAAGTGAAAAGTCATTGTTGATATAGAATGTAAGTTGTTGATGAAAGTTTTTACAGTTAAATTAGATTTTTGGAAGTATAATTTCTAAATGTTAAAGATCCAAAAATTGCAATTGTCTCTTCATTTCTTCAAAACTATTTCCATGAACTTGCATAATATAATAGTAAACTTGCTGTTAAATGTGGAGGACCTTTTCTAATTCTTTTGTTATGTGCGTAATTTTATTTGCCTCGAAGTCAAAGTACAAACAGCTACATTTAGAAAATAGCCAGCAGAACGATGTAATGATAAGTTATTCTACGTATGTTACTCATTGTTAATTTTTAACTGATGAAATATATCATTTTCCCTGATATAGACAGTAAGAAATATCATTTATTGGAAGATTTAAAAAGTATTGTTTTAAATATATGACAAAATAGAATGCCCCAAAATTATAGACACTAAAATGTTTTATGGATAAATTTAAAGTTTAACAAATGCATATAATTGTATTTCCATCACTTTTTATCATTTTAAATAATGTGGTTTTTCCATTGAAATTACTTCATTTTACATTAATTTTGGGGGCCGTTCATACCGTTCTTGCGCAGTTGCTATTTTAAGCTCCAAGATTGAAAAATATTGGAGTCCATTTTCATTAAAGCTTTTCCCACTTGTCAGTAGGATTAAATACAGATCATCCTATGTCATTAATACTTTTTCTGTTCAAATCAGTTTTTGTCGAATTAGGCATATCTTGATGAAAACACGATCAGCTCCTTTCAGCAAATCGAGTCATGCAGTTAATGGTTCCTTTAATATTTACATATAATCTTGGGAATTGCCAAGATACGAACCATCCCAAGTTATTATTCACCTTTTCTCTTGATGTCTACTAAAAACCTTTTGGGTTTTATTTCTTAAATCTTGATATTAAATTGTACATTCATTAAGTCTATTTAAATTGTAAATTTTTATGACTAAATATGTAAAGAACCATTTATCATCTTCAATCTTGAAGCTTTAAAACAGCTATTGTGCAAGAATAATATGAACTGCTCCCAGAATTTATGTAAAATGGAGTAATTTCAATAGAAAATCACATATTTGAAGTGATAAACAGTAACAAAAATACAATTATATGCTTTTATTAGTATATTGTTAAACTTTTAATTTATCCATAAAACATTTTAGTGTATATAATTATGGAACATCCTATTTTTGTCATTTAAAAACAATATTTTTTTAATCCTCCAATAAATTACCAATAAATATTTCTTATTTGTGTGTATATTAGGGAGGCATTATATATATTTCTTCAATTAATTATTAATAATGAGCATTATATGTGAATTAACTTTATTATTAAATCTTTCTACTATTTATTTTCTAAATGTAGCTGTTTGGACTTTTGACTTCAAGAGCAAATAAAATTATATGTAAAACAAAAGAATTTGGAAAGCTGTTCCACATTTAACAGCAAGTTTACTATTATATTATGCAATTTCATGGAAATAATTTTAAAGACATGAAGAGACAGTTGCAGTTTTTGGATTTTTGACATTTAGAAACTATTTTTCATAAAGTATAATTTTGTTTGTCTATTTACTGGTATATAATGTGCTTTCAATTATAGTTTTTTTTTTTTTTTTTTTTAAGTTATTCTGCAAATATCTTTTTGTGAATCACATTACCCGAGGCTCCAGATGTGGATGCAATTCTTTGCAATGACTTATTTTGTATATATGCCATGGTTAATATTTTATCATTCTGTAGAGATGTTTTCTTTTTGTATACCAGATCTTCTCTTAATAAATCATTTTTTACCTCTTGCGCAATTCTATAAATACTCATCAAAGACCATTTTAAAATCTTAGAAATGTTTTTCAGATGTTTCCTTTTAACTTTTAAATCTAAAATTTTTATCACCTCACGTTTTGATATCTCCGACTCTTGACATTTCAACAAAATTATACAAATATATGCTGTAAAAGTGAAAAAAATTTAAATGCTACTTATTTAGAAGAATTGTTAATAACTAATTATCTATGGAAAATAATGGTTTAAAATATTTATTCAATTTTAAATCGGATGATGTCTATATAAGGGGACTATATTTCTTTTTTCATTTCTATATTTATAGTGTCGGCGATTTTTCAATTTTCTGATTTTTTTTTTTTTTTTTTTTTTATTATTTTATTTATTGCCTCATGTTTTTACAATAAATCAGGAGCTGTGCAATTACATGAATTGTATTCTTATGTGGAATATTATTTTTTATCTATGTTTAAATGCTTGTGAGTGAATATAGAAATATCATTGTTAATCAGTAGTGAGAAATAAGAATTTAGTTGCTGGTTGGGGTAGTACTTTTTTTTATGATAAGGCTGCTGTTACAATTTCCTCTAATTTAAAATATGAGGTTGTCATCATATAAAGTTCTATATCATGACGACCTTCTAGAAATCCTTCTTTAATGTCCTTCATTTCTGTCCGATTAATAATCTCTAATTTATAGTGTTCATGGATACAGTCATAAAGTTAAAATAAAAATAAGTTTTTTAATAACATCAGAATGTGAAATGTTTTTCAGTTATCTTTTTTAAACAAAACACTTAAAGTGGATTATTTTCATATTACACATTTCAGATTGTTTTTACTTTATAGATTGTACAGTTTTTAAAATTTTTTTAATGTTAACAACAAATGCTTTTGATATCCAAATTAACAGCTTAATTGTAATTTAAATAAAATAAATGAATAACTTTATTATATAATATTGTTCAAGAGTAAATACACTGACACTGGTAATTTTTTTAAAAATTGCCAGATACAGTGACCATAGTATAACAGTATTAGTGCAAATATCTAGTGTAGAAAAGGACTGCTTAATAAAAAAGGATAATATACTTTTTGTTCTAACAGCATTTTTTATTTTAAATAAATAATATTTTTTTATTTTAACCATAAATGGATCTATACATTGTTATATTTTAATTCTAATAAATTTCACTGTAACAACCAATGTTTACTTTAACCAGTAGTTTGCTATATTTTATCCAAAATTTTAGCCTTCAAAATCTAACAACTTTTTTTAGATTTTCCTCAAAATCGAATACAAGAACCAGGCTGTTCTTACTTTAGCAGAGAAGTTTCTGGTATTAGCTACAACTTCTTACCACCAAAGAAGAAAATTAAAGTTATCCTTAAGGAAAGAAGACGAATTTTGGATCATGACTATGAAGCCCTATCATATGATGAACCTCCTCAACAATTTATGCCAGAAACAGATGAAGAAAGCCCAGAAACTTGTGAAACAAGTTTTGTGTCTTCTGATACAGTTGGATATGCACAAGAAGGAGGTATTAATGCTCATTTTTAAAAAATTTCTATTTGTTTTTACATTTTTTTAAGCATCATATTCTGTGTTTGTTTAAATACTAACATTACATTTCAAAATATTTTACTTATAAACAACATTTACTTCAACAATATACTCATTTGGACTTGAAAATTTTTTTGAACAGTAAGTTAAAAAATATATTTGACTTAGTCATAGAGTCTGTACATTCTATGTCTCTATGACTGTATCTTTATTTTTTTCATATTTTGGAAAGTAAAAATATTGTTTGGTAAACTTTTTATGCATTAAAGAAATATTAGATGTTTTATTGAATATATTTTTATTGCAAGAACTTTTAAATGTATATTCAGCATATATTAGTGGTAAATTTTTAAGGTTTTTAATTGACCCTCATTTCTTTCTATGTTTTGATTAATATAAAATAAAATAACAATAGCTAAAGAAAATTGGCATACAAAATATGATTAAAGTTCTTATATTCTTCAGATCTTAGTACTTCCTTGGTGTTTCAGTACTGTAAATAAGGGCACTCAGTTTACTCATAGCATTATATTTATTAACGAATAGCACTACAAAATTGCTTCCACATTACAGGACATAGTACAACAATAATTATTATTCATATCAAAGAGGTGCAATGGTGTAGTCAGTACCAACCTACACAGTCATGCTCTAGTGTTATTGGGTTTCTATGGCAGTTTGTAAAACCAGTTTTCTCTCGTAGTCACTGCAATGGATTTAAGGTACATACTAATATGAATGATACTATGTATCTATAGCCGTTATCCGAGAGAGAGAGAGTATCTGCGACAATATTTTCTAATTCTTTTCCATAATGTATGTCTGTTATAAATTGTTGTATGAAATCGTTTTGCCTAGAGGAAGACTTGCTGAAAGGCAAAAAGTAAGAGGCTTGTGGTCTGCAGAGTTATAAAATTTTTGCCTTCCAGTATACATTGTAAATGTTTGATCTTGGCATACAATGCTAATAATTTGGGATCCTGTGCATTGTATGTTGTTTCAGAGGAGAAAAGTTTTCTTTTAAAAAAATGCAAGAGGCTCTAGCAATGGTAACAGCAATGTTCTGTTCAATTTTCATTTCTTGCTCTTAAACCAATAATACTATGCAAATTTATGTCTTGAGTTTGATCGACCTATTCGCAAGTTAGTTTTTCAATTTGTAAAGACAATTGTGCAATTTGTTGCTGCAAACTAGAGAGTCATCAATGTAACCATTGTATATTTCAATGGAGTAAACATATGAATATTTGCAATGAATTTTCGCTCAGTGCCAAAAGTATTGCACTTTGGAATCTGTATATTTGTTTGCAATCTTTGCTACCATAAACTTTTTAAAAATCATCATTTAGCTCATCTAATTTGGATGATTCATTGTCACCAAATTGCGACTTATTTAGCACTTTTTTTCTCCTTCGGAATCTGTAAATTCTTCAGGCCTTTGCTTCTATGCTTTGTAGTCTTCGGTGGAGGCAAAATGGTGTTGATTATGTGAGTCAAAGTTTTGACAATATTTGCAATGAGGCTAGCAAATTTTGTTGCATCACTTGATATTCTCGAATGTGTAAATTAGGCTTCTATTTGGGAAAAACATAGTTCAGTATTATTTCACTAAAGGGTCACATGCTAACGCGATTTTGTTTACCTCATCTGGTATTTTGATCATTTAGAGACATATTTTGAATTAAACAAATAAATAAAATACAAAGAGGCCAATTAACAGAAGTAATTAATACAAAGAAAATTCACTAATTGCAGCAAAAGAAAAAAACTTCTAATTATATACACCTGTGAAATATAGACTATATGTGCTAATTGTAAGATCTTTTAGTTAAACAATAACACTCGCCTCTAAAGCTATGCAATGAAGTTTGTGTTGCCTTCTATGTGTCAATGGAAGGAAAAAAAATTGAAGCCTCATGTGCACACTATTTAATCTTAAACCACCATAAAAGCAGGCTACAAATTCAAATTTTTATGTCATTGTAAACAAGGCACCTTGTTTACTTATAACATTATATTTAATACCAAATAGCTATATAACATACATAGCACAACAATAATTGTTCGTTTCAAAAGGGGCAATGACACAGTTAATTCCAACCTACATAGCCATGCTGTTAACTGAAGTTCTACAGCAGTTTGTAAAAGCCAGTTTTCTCTCGAGTCACTGCAATGGAGTTAAGGGACATGTGGATGACTGACTACCATGGAGTTAAAATTATATGTGGTTCATGTTTTAGAATCACTACATTGCTTTAAAATGCAAAAATGATTACAGAATTCAATGCTGATAATATTTATTATTTGATAGTAAGTATTTGTGAACATAATTTTAAAAACATTTCAAATACTGTAAAAAACTTATATGAAAAATCTGTGAGATGTTAAAATGTAAATTGCAAAATGTTATAAATACAAGATGGAAACTAATAACATGAAATGTCTTATAATGTTATTTAATTCTCCAATTACTAACCATTAGAAAATATGAATAACCTATGAATATTACTCTTAATGCTCTTACATAAGCATTTACCTGTATTACAGTATTATGTTCCTTTTCTTCCCCCATCTCACTTTGCTTGGCTAATAAAAGTTTCCATATCAAGTTTGTCATTGAAAATTAAATTTAATTTAAATACTCAAATTTTTATTTCTTACTGTGATTATTTTAAAATTTAACATGTGTTTTTGTTAAATTTCTAAGTTTAATTTTTGAAACTAAATGCATTAATTTTCAGAAATACAGCTGAGTCAAAAGATTTTGAATCATCTAACATTGTTGGTTCCTTAATGTCTTGCAAGAGTGGTTCTACAGATAAACAAAAGAATAATGAAGAGCCTAAAATAAAAGTGATTTTCTTTGAAACCCAAAAAATATTTGTGATTATAATTATGAGGAGACCCACCAGATGCAAATATTTGTCCTGAAGCAATTGTTGAAGAAGTTGTTGAATCTGTTCTACGTGAAGAACCTGAATTGGATTCAGAATCTGTTTTAAATCCTATTTTTAAAGCCAACAATATATATGATGATAAAGGTAATGTGCATGATTTTCTCTCAAGGAAACCTTCACTTGTATATTTGCATTTCATAGTATACTCATATATTATTTAATGAAATTACATTATATCAATTAATTTTTTTCCAATTATTTATTTAAGCATTGTTTTTATAAATTAATATTATGATGTTAAATTTTGCATTGCTAGCTAATCTATAACTTACATAAGACTACTATGCCATTTTAAGGTAATAAATAACACTGATTAAAAAGCCTAATACAGTAACATAAATCTCTTCTAAGATTTCAACATGCCTAACTGACAATTATAAACAATATTTAGATTAAAATGCAATTTTGAAAAAATAAAATAGAGAAGATCAATAGATATATATTATAGAAAATTATAACTTATAAAACCATTTGAAAAATAATTACAATTTTTTTACGTTATGCATTAATTGCAAGTAACGTCCTTTAAAAAACCATGCAAATAATTACCACCTTACTTTTACTTAAACCTGTATTCATTTATTTTTTGTTAATTTGAAATTTTATTGAAGTTAATTGAAATTTTTTTCTTTGTGTTTCCAACCCAGATGACGAGCCAAAGAACAACAATACAGAAAAAGGCCAAGTAAAAGAAGGTTAATAATTTGGAAACTTTTTGACTTAATACTTTTATCTTATATTTGTATGCATTTTGAGAACATACTAAATAGTTGTATTGATTTCAATTTCATTATGTTTTTTTATCATTTTTTGTCCATTTTGTCCCAAGAAATCAGCAATCAAACAAATTAATCATATTTAATATCTAAATAAGGTTCATTGCTATTCATTATTCTTTTCTTTAAGTAGTAAATGATGACATGTTTTATTTCTGCAGAAGACATTTTTCATGAATTACATAACTATTTTCCAACCAAAAAAAAAACTTTTGTGTTTATTTTGTATATTTCATCAAATAGTTATAAGTATTTTTGTGTTATTTTTTATTTTAAATTATGTGAAAAGTATATGTCTAGTACAAATATCATGTATAAAAATGAAGTTCACCTGTGTTTGTATTATTAAGTATAATTTGAAAATCTGTGTTTGTGTTTCATGAATATTATGTGGAATAATTGATCTGTAGCATAGCTGAATAACATACAATTGTAAATATTGTAAGATAAAATGTAAATTTCACATTATTAAAACTCAGTTTATATTTTTTTTTTTTTTTTTTTTTTTTTTTTTTTTTTTTTTTGTAATGTCTTATATTTAAGTAGTTTTTTTTATGAATATTCTTGATTTTGTAAAAGTGTCTTTGGAATAATAATAAATTAAAATATTGTGTAGTATTTTTTTTTTTCTATGAAATTAAAATAAAGTCCTTAATTTCTTTTTTAAAATAAAGTTTGTGTATCTGCATTTTTATTTTAATAATAGAATTCTGCAATATAAATATTTATTTACAGAAGTTATAGTGTTTTTCCCCTATGAAAAGGTTTAAAAGTAAAAAAAAAAATTTAACATTTTTAATAATTCAATGCTCTGTATACTTATTCTGATGTATTACAAAATGATAAAATCATTTTTAATTAAACATTGGTTGTTTTATTTCTTAAAGATTTTATTTAAAAATTGATTCCAATATTTTGTGTTTTAAAGATGAATGCTTCTTTATTGTTGAAATTCAATTTTCAGCTAAACCTTTAGTGAATTGATACATAGACTTCTGTTTTTATTCTATTTCATCTCTGGAATTCCATCAATTCTATTTTAGAATAAATATATAAACTTCATTGCTAATTATTTAAATTAATATATTAATTTTTTAACTTATGGTGTATACAAATATTGATGTGCTTAAAAATAATGTGAAACTTCACAAGTTTATCAACAGTTTTGTATCTTTGTCTATTTAATTCTGGTAATCCAATCTCTGAATGTGTATTGCATATATATGTGTAGATGTAATCTTGTTGCCAATACTTAACCATCATAATTCCATTCTTATTTCATCAAATGTATTTGAAAAATATTTCATTTGCTTTCACATGACTGAAATTTTGTTTCAGAGTTCTAAGAACTTTTTAAAAATTATAAACCAATGTGCAATATTTAAAAATACTATAACTTCTGAATGAAGTATAACAGGTAGTTCTGGGCTTACTGAATTATGTTCAGCTTATTGGGGGTTTAAAGAAGTACATTCATGTGAAAGATGCACCTTATATTTATAGATTTAATGTGCATATGTATTTATTATTCACACTTTTCATTTTTAATTATCAATTTAGATTAAATTTTATTATACTTAAAAATGATTTAATTCAGAGTACCACAGAAGAATTTCCTATTGATTAGAAATTTATGTGCTGCATATTAATTTTACTTTTTCTAGCTTAAACCACTTTTAATATATTTTTATTACCATATATTTCTGAATATAAGCCGAGAATATGTTTCTCTTCAAAAAATTTACCTAAAATTCAAAACCCATATATAAAGTGAAATTAAAAAAAATAATTCCTTTAATGTTCAAACATTTTACCAGGAGAGTGAAAATGTTGCCAAGCATGTGAAATATCTAGAGTATTTTCCAATTGAATTATTGTAAATTAATAAAAAAATTCATATTCTGATACGAGTTTAAAGGATTTATGACTTTTTTTTTTCTTCTATGAAGATTGCTTTCAAAATACCAAAAAGAAACTTAATAATGAAAAAGAAAAATTACTTTAATTTTTTATGTGCTAATTATTTACGGAATTCTATCATTTCTGGTGTACATTTTAAAAATTTTCTACTAGCCGGTGAAAATTATGCCAAGATCAGATTTTTCGCTTTGGCGATGGTGCAACAAACAGTAATTTCAACAATTTCGCAAATAAAACAACGGATTTTCATAAAACAAGTAACTCACTTCATTTAAATTATTATTATTGTTGTTTTTATAAACTTAAGAAATAAAAATATACTATATTTAGTAATATTTGGCGATTTATCATTTGCGCTCGGCAAGTGAAAAAGTATCGCAGGATTAGCGGGATTTATATATAAGCTGACGCCCATAGTTTACTTTTAGAAAAGACTTGACTTATACATGGAAATATATAATATTTAATTTTATCAATTGCCTATAATTTTATGGTTATTTTTGCATTTTAATTTAATAATTTATGTATTTTAATGTATTGTAATTTCTACTAATGTGGTTTTCTTAGAATTTTGCTTATTTAATAATAGTGAAATAAAATAAAGTATCCAACTAAATTAATCATGTACACCATCCTACTTCAAAGTTGTTTTATATTAACAAAGTTTATTTGCTAAAAATGATGCTTATATATTTGTCATCTATAATATAGTGATTAAATGATATGTATAATAAAAAAATTCTATAAACAATAGTTTAATGAAAACTGTACATATTCTTTTAAATACCATTCAAATACTTGCCCTCTTTTTTCTGGTTTTCTTGTAAATTCTTTATTTTATTTTTAGTGAAATATTACACTTTGGGTTTTTATAAATTTCAAACTTCTTTTATTTAAATGTAAAAAAAAGATAAATTTTGATAAGATTTAATTTTTTTCAAACCACATTGTACCATTAATTTTACTCTTGAATAATTATAAATTGGAATTTTTTTTTTTTTTTAAGATATCATGTCATTATTTTTTATAATTTTAGTCAAAATTCAAAATATGTGCTCCCACAAAAAAATTCATAATTTTATGTATATACATAAATTAAGTTGTTTACTCTTATTTAATTATCTGTATGTGAACAAGCATCAAAAACTTGTATTTATATATTTTTTTCCCCTTTAAAACATAATGGAAAGTAGTTGGTAAATTTTTGTATGGGTGCATCTTTTTTAAAGTGGCAAAGTATGTTTTTGTAAGCAAATTGTATAAACACTATGAATTGTTTACATTACATTCTAAATCTAAAAGTGATATTCTGTGTTTGTTTAACCTATTTGCATTACCAGGATTGACAAATATAATTACAATGCTAGACATATGCAATTATATACTTAATGGTTGTCTTAAATAAATCATACTCGTATACATGTTACTTTAAAAAAAGCAATTAGGTTAAAGAATAACTCCTCTTTTTAATATGTTGTAAAATTTATTTCAATCAAATAAATCAAAACTGTAATCATTAGAACTAAGATATTCTGAAAAAAAAATGTTTACCTTGTCCTGAAAGTTTTATCATAGAAATGTACTAAAGTTCAACGAGAAATTCATGCTAATTTTATATATTGTTTACTGGAAAATATTACTGTTAATCTAAAATGCTTTTATACAGCAAATAAATATTTCATTCTTTAAACATTTTAAATCTGTTTATGAATTCATTCATTGGTTTTTATTGTTGTTGGGTTATTTAATTATAAATAAAATCAGTAACTAAATTGTTAAAAATATTTTTAAATATGGGTTATTCAATCAGTGCATTAAAAATGTTGATACAACTGTAGTTCCATCATACAAAAACAAAGTTGTTGTTTTTTATATTGAATATGAAAATTTTATATCTGATGAGTTTAGTCTTCTCTTGGACTGTACTGCATTGGGTTAACAGTATTTATTTTATTTTAAAAAATTATAATATTGAAATATTAATTTTGATGATTTTTTCACAGAACATTTATTCACTTTCTGAGGGATATAATTTATAAGATGCTGATCTTTAATATATACTGTGTATATTCTGCATCATTAACAAGGGGGATAGGATTAAATTATTTCTTTGAATTGTAATAAGAGTTGCTCATAAAAACATAAAAAATATGTTAACTATTGTATTTTTAAACAGAAAAGATCAGCATTTATTTTCAAAAAATTCTATTGCACACTGACAAAGGTGTAAACTAAATTTTTGAAATTCATTTAAACGAAACATATATTAAGGCTGTATCTGTTTTAAATACTGTATAGTACAATATAATCCAGATAGTTTGGGGCTAACAAATATTATTACAAACAATATAATTAAGTTCATCCTACATTGATTTTATTTCCTATAATTTAATTCTTCATAATTCATCATTTTTTAATCAAAAGCCTGTATGGCAACTCTTGGTATAGCAAATCTCAACTAATGTTAAAACTTGTTAAAGGTCAAATTATCCGGTGAATGTCAGCATGATTACATCTTTATCATTAATTAACTATCTACAGTCAAATAGATTAATCTTTAACAGTAATGAAATAACTATGTCCTCCTAGCATTTTATTTTTGAAATTCATAAAAAGTTTTATGATTTGTATTTTAGATGATCAATTTTAATTTTCAGCACAGGTTAATAACTATAATTAGTTAATTTCCTATGAAAACTTTACGAAAATCACTTTCTAAAGTGCACATAATTCTTTTTTATTAGTATTCATAAGTGGCTGTTTTTGCGCTCAATACAATGTTCTTTTTGCAATTAAAATGGTGCATAATCATATTTGCTGAGAGATTAAATTTTAATTAACATCTGATGCTCTCATATTACCAGTAGCTGTCCATTTCTCTTTGCTTCAAGTACATCATGTGGTAATTTATATGTGATTTACAGATTTTAAGCTGAAACTTGTCTCTCCCCTTATATCATAAAATTTTACATATCGCGTATACAACATTACAAAGTGCATTAATCTGTACATAACACGGAAAAACCGTACAAGTTCACAGTTATGAACATAGTGGAAAGCTAGAATATTTCTTAAAAACACTTGAAACCCATGAAATGAATATTTCTTTTAGAAATACCCTAGAATTGTTCACTATTACAAAAGATTTATAAAGGTATTATTGCGCAATTCATTTGTAGTACTAAACTAGAGGTACACAAAGTTTTGGCTTACTGCATATGCAATGTATTTCTAACGACAAGAAAGAAACTTTGTAAATAATGTACTATTTATGTACACATCATGACCAGTTAGAATGTTATAGCATATTATTTTATTTTTTTTATTATCGGGTAGACCAAAAAGATTTATCACAAAAATTAAATTTTATCTGAAGTTTATAAGACAATTAGATAAGTTCCGTTCACTTTACCGTAAGGCAAATTGTAAAAGCACTATGGGAGAGTATTAGCTGCATGTAAAGCATTACAGTTTGGGAAAATAAGCCCATTATCCCTTAAGTGAACGACCGGCCAGCCATTATTCAGCAAATAAAAATCCTTGGATGCGGGAAACAAAATCAACTTCTTTCATGCGAGATACAAACCCAGAGCAGTATTTCATCCATTACAATTTCCTGCATGCTTTTTAATTTCTGTCAACATTGCAATGAACTGTTCAGAAGTGAAAGCTCTGCTCGTCGCTCAAAACTTTTTCATTCAAGTCTAGACGTAGCTTTCTATAGAAGACTTGCCCCTTAGGAAGTTTCATAGATTGCAGTTTGGTTTCTGAATCCTAAAAGGTTTTAGTAAGATTCGTAAATAAAAATGTTATTAGAATATGTTCAGTATACATGTGCAAATTATTCACACATACGATAATACCTGTAAAATCGTATCCCGTATTGATAAAAGCTTTATTAATGATTGGACATTTATGAGGGAAAAAATAGTACTCAATCAAACATGAAATATGATCCAATTTTAGTTGCTATTTACGGTACTTTTCTTCCGGAACACGTTAAATAATGACTCCTCTTTATAAATAATCCCCGTCAATATCGTAATTGTTTTTCTTCATCCCATCTATCTAAACGTTACCCTTCCTGCTGCGAAAACTGTGCGGAACTTCATCCAAATCAGTCATGTCAAACATATAAATACGTTTTATGAGGTGAAGTTCATACAGCTTCCTCCACATATTGTAGCAAAAAGAAAACAAGAAATACTATTTCTAAAATTCAAGAACTTGAAGAAGCTTTCGTTCATAGAAGTCAGGCGATTCTACTATCCACAAAATGATGAAATCTACCCAGAAAAAAGGTCAACAAACTGCCCATAATGCATTCGTTTATGTAACCAAACAAGACATCACTATATTATTCCAGAAGCATAAAAAAAAAATTCAATTGTTAATAAAAAAAATTGTCGAATTTCAATTAAAATCATACAGGAATCTTTGGCATCACAGACACATTACAGAAAATATGTCTGCATCTTTTTTAATGGTGACACAAGCCATCAACAAAAATTGTCTGGTTCCACAAACATCAAATCAACGAAATAAAAAAGAAAAAGATTCAAAAGTGAATACGAGATGATTATTTCTCACAAAATTCAGACTCTTCAATACTCGCCTAAACATGATACCATCTTCATTTCAAACGATTAACGTATGTTTCTCCTTTTTAAATTCAATATAGGTGTTTTAAATTCAAAGTTATTATTGTATGGTTTATTTGTCTTTCCTCAATGTTCAGTCCAATACTGTTCATTTACAGTGGAATGCAAGGAGTAATTTATCAAAATAGCCATGGCTACTCAGATTTTCGCCAACCATCCAGAATTTTGTTCAAGGAACTCACCTTAATAATGACAATCTCGTTCATCTTCCCAGTAAATCAATTTATCGAAAAAACAGAGCGGGCCACAACTGACAAGGGGCCTACTTATTGCTGTAGACTCCAATTTTCAGAGTCGATACTTCCTTTTACCAATCAGCCTCAATCCTAATTTGAAATTCAGGCTATTATTTTACAGCTTCCTCACAAACATTCTCTATTTTCAATATTTATGCACCTAGAGGTCATTTCACCACGAAATGGCTTGATTTTGTTTTTCGACAATTATCTAAATAATGTATTATACTAGAGGGGACTTTAATGTCAAAGATCAGACATGGTTTCCTCTACCATTAATCTAGCTCCAATATTCTTATAGACTGGATCGTGGATAATAGTTTGTTGTTTCTTATCCCACTTGGTAGACATCTAGCCAAGCCCACGAACCCGTATGGACTCATGGTTGAAGGAAAGAGGACAACTTCTGTTGTGATGGAGCACCCGTAGGTAAAAGTCTAAATTGGCTCCGTGACGCTCTACAGTCATATGAGACCGGGACCTACGGCTTAAAGTGGATTCCGAACCACTACAAACATCCATGGCACCACCGGGAGTCGAACCCGAAACCTGTGACACCGAGGGCCAGAGCGCTAGACATTCAGGCCCCGGATAATAGTTTAAATATTATTAATATGCAAACCCCTACTCATATACCTAGTACTACCCTACTCTTCCTGTTCTCTGATTGATTTTTTCATTTCTATCACTAACACCTATCCGGACATCACCTTTTTGTACACTGTGATCAATATGATAGCAATCATCTGCCAATTCAGCTTACACATTCAAACAAGAAGTAGCAACAAATTCGTCAGGCATTCAATTATTTAGTCTAATGTTTTTACTTCTCACAATGATCCTCAACTTGCCCACTCGTGGCAACGTGCGCCGCTGGTGAGCATTAGGACTGAGGTTTCAATCTGCTGGTGGCTTTGACGTAAACACTGCTTCAAAAACGAAGACTAGATGGCGCTTGTGATATTCAGCATCTTGCCTCGTTAGTCGGACTACCTGATAGGAGTTTTCTCCCATACGATACGTAAATGCAGGGTAGCTCCTCCTAAATGTCCTCCCGGAAGGCACTGCCCTCCTTCTTCAACGATACGGAGCCAAATCAAACTTCTACCAACGGGTTCTCCATCAAAAACAGAAGCTACCCTCTCCCTCCTTCCATGAGACTGCACGGATTCATGGACTTGGTCTAAAATGTTACTTTTGACCCGACCAAATGGGATAGGCGAAAAAAAAGGAACTTTAAGGAAAAACTTGTGAACCTCATTGTAGAATTCCATTTTTCATTTCTACTATTTTAAATAACAATAAGGAATATTTTTCAATGTCACAGCAGCCAAATTTCTATGGTAGAATTCTCAATGTTGCATTTTATTAAAAGAAATGTATATAAATATATAAAAATTATATAAATCATTTTATATAAAAAAATGAAACTTATGTCAGTCACGTTCTCAATTATCTCGCGAACATTGGATATAATATAAAAGAAAATCTGCAGAATTTAAAAATTATTCTCCCGATTAAAACTTCGTTACTGGAATACAATATGTGATTCGGCGGGTTATAAAGGTAAAATTCAGAAAATAATTACAATTATTTATAATAAAGGCCGCTCTCTTACAGCAATAAGATCATTTATACAACCAATATACACCCATTACGAACACAATTAAGCAGCCTAATTTATTTACATCTCATTTCAATCAGTCCATTATCGAAGAATGTATTCCATTTATGTATACAACTATAATTCTCATAGTTATAACAATCCTACGTCTTTTAAAAAGCTAAAAGTCTATATACGTAAAAATGCAAAACAGCTCCTGGCAGTGACGGAATTTCTATAACATTAAAATCTTTGTCTGATTATTATGTTTCATAATTGCTAAATATTTTTAATGACATCTGACTTATCGGAAGAATGGCTTATAGCCCAGATAATTACTATATTAAAATCAAACAAAGACGCAAAATTAGTCACATCCAATCGCCCAATTGCCTTAACCTCAGTTTTTAGCGAATTGTTTGACAAAAAAGTTTTACACAGACTTATTTCCTTTTTTTAAACACTGACAAATTCCTTTCTTTTCATGCAGGCTTCATTCCATTTAAAGATTGTAATTAATTATCTATCCTTCATCACAAAATCACTGAAGATAAAAAATAAGAAAATTTTCTTTCTTTTCTTAAAACTAAGCATATCCTTACCATGTGATTCAGTTTAGAGAGAGACGATTGATTTTCAGTATCTTTCAACTTGGAATCACGAGAACAGCCGCGAAGTGGTTGTACAACTTTGTCAATAATTTCCTCAATAGGTATAGAAACTCTTATCTCGATGAAATAGTTCGCCACTCGTGGTATAAAGCAGGCTAGCATTGTTAGAGCCTTTTTGTCTACAATTTACATGTGTGATATTCTTGAAGATTATTCCAGATCATATACAATCTTTAGTTTATGTAAAACATGTTTTATTATTTAGAAATGATAACAATTTCGATAAAGCTTTTTCTAACTTTCAAAATAACTTTACAAAAATTAATGCAACGATATGAGACATAGAAATTCTTGTTTCAACTTGACAAATGTGAAGTGGTAAATTTTTCTAATAGAAAACAAACAAGCACATCAACATCTTCAGATCTTTAATTATAATATTCTATGGATAATATTCTATTCCCTCATCCCAATGTTTCAAGAAACTGGTCAATTATCTTTATACCAGAGACTCTTAATGCTTGTAGAACGATTCTATATCAAGTATATCTCTTTGTATCTTTCTTCTCTTGAATTATGTCTTAGATTCAATCTGTGAGTTCGCCATTTATAAACGTCAGATTTCCTTACAGACAAATTTCACATATCTTTCAGTTAACTTATATATTTCTGTCTCCTCGTTAATTCCCAAATTTCCACTAATTGAATTAGATCTTAAAATCTCCATTCATCTTCATGATCTTAGGTTTCAAAATAGACAATTACCCACTTACTTAAAATTATTTTTGGACATCATTAAGACCAACATTGGAAAAATAAAATCATTCTCGCCTTCGATGTTTCTAAAATTCTCATAAACAAGCCATAGACCGCAAATACGACAAAGAACTTTATCATTTAATACTATCAATCCTAAACATCTTTATCCTCTGAATAGAAAAGCGAATGTTATGCTTTCATATTCTTACACCAAATCATATTCAACAAAAGTCAAATTCGATAGATTCGGTCTAATTACTTCCCTACTATATTTATACTGTGACATTCCAGAAACTGTAGAGAACATTTTATTTCAATGTCAACAGATGCGGATCACAGAAACAAATGGCATAAATGCTATGAAAAGACAATATATATACAACTTGGCACAATTTTAATTAATATAGGTATTTAATGATACAGTGTAGTTGATTAAGATTGATTTTTATTGTTATAGTTGATATCTCATTCGCTTGTGCCTGTAATAAACTGACAATTAAATGCATTATATCAGTGGTTCTCTAACTATAAGACACACCCACCATGATGCATGACATATTTCTTTATAAATAAAAATTCGCATTAAATACCGTAATTTTCTGCTTATAATCCGCAATATTAATTTTTAGTGGTGAAAAGAAAACAATCTGATATAATCCACAAACAATTTGTGAATTCATAATTGCATTCTCTGTCCCTATGCCTTTTAAATTTTTTTTCTTTACCTGAAACAAAGTTACTAAACTAGTGTAAAATTTTATAATTTAAATAACATTTCTGATAAGATTCCAAATGAAATAAATTAAAAAAATTTCCAATAACTTTCAATCTTTTTATTAATTAAAGGAATTTAAATCTCGATTAGTTTCACATTAAATGAATCAGTGCATAAATTACACGTTATTATCTTCGGATGAAATGCTTTCTTAGGCAGCTAATTTTAATCAATACTTTTGTCATTTCCAAATGTACTATTTTATATTTTTTGGAACTTAATAAAAGCATTTTTTTATTTTCAGAAATTTTCTAAATTAGTTTAAGAATTTTTAAGTGAAATTTTAACAGCAAAATATTAGAGTGAATGCGAATGACAAAATATGTGAACGTAGTGAGTAATTAACATACATAATAATTAATAATTTTGTGCCTAATTAACAATACAAAATTAGAAATTGTTAACAAATACAAAATTCTGGTTAGTGAAAAATTGATACTAAATTTTTAATTAATTTAAATAATAATTTAATACTTTTATTTCGAGTTAAATATCTAAAATTATTATTTTTTATTTTACAATATGTGGATAGAGAACTATGGAATTATATGTTTTCCAAAAGGAGATGTTTATTTTAATTCACCTTTTCTTTTTCAAGTGTATCATTGATATTAATTTTCTCTAATGTTAAACTAATTTCAGATTTAATAACCAATTCTACAATATTTTAATCTATGAGTAAATATATATATTGTTATACAAAAAAAAAATGTTGATAAAAATTAATTCAAATAACATATTTAGATTATAAATACAATTAATCTTACATTTTTTTAGTTTTTTCACAATTATTAAAAACATATTCTTCAAAAATAAAAGTACATAATATTATTATTTCTAAAACAAAACAAAAAAAAAAAAAACTTAAGTAATTAAATGCATAGAATATTAACAAATACTATTATCTTTTAATTTTCAAATATAAAATAAAAAATATCTTCTAATTATATTGGCGATTGGAAACTTTAATATCTAGAAGGAGAATGTATAAATAACATGATCTACACTACGTAAAAATATGAACCAGTTTTAAAATCAACATATATATTCTTAAATACAGGATAAAAATTTCAACTTTTTAATGTATAAAATCTAATTAATAATAACATACTTAGATTTTATGCATACAAGCAAAGCCAAATCTGTGTAATTTTGGAATGTTTTTGAAAAACAATGAAAAAAAAAAACTCAACTTTATTAAGTAAACAATAGAATTTATTAACTTGAAATGTGATTAACTTCAGAGTGAATAACTGACATTGATGCCTTCAAATAAGCTAGACATTTAGTTGATATGCAAACTTTTAAAGGACGCAGATGAATTTAAGAAAAGATGTTAATAAAAAAAATGTATAGAAATATCACATTTGCACAAATATAGTTAAATGTTTCATTTCAAAATTTACACACAGAGAATTAGCATTAATAATTCAAAAAAATTAATTTGTTTAAGTATTTCAAATAATAAATATGCTACTATATATAAATAATAAATATATTACTTTCACATTTAGAAAATTAAAAATATAAATTATCCCTATTTTTCAAAATCAAAACAACTTTTAAATATCTATGACAACAAAGTAAGAAATTATAAATTGAAGGCTTATTACACTGACTAACAAGAAGCAGGTTTCTAAATGTCACTATACATATTGAAGCAATTTTCCTGTACACATATTATTTTATACTACAACTAATCTTTTCAGGACACAAGAATATTTTTGAATTTCAAAAAGATGACAAAATTTAAAAGAAAAAAAAATTAATACAATAAAATGTTAAACAATTGCATATTTCACGAACAATAAATGATTCCGAATAAAATAAGTGCATCGACATTACTTGATGAATATACCATAATATATTATTGCATAGAGAAGTTATTGCATTGTCAGGGAAGTAATTAGTAAAAAATTCTAAATGTTTGATCTAAATAAAGTTATTCATAAGAAACAGAAATACTTCATTGTAGAAAAACATCTAGATTATAGAAAGGAACTTGCACAGGTATAAAGTATCCGCACTTTTCAAAATTAGAATAAACATGACATTTAAATACGAAATTAAAAATTGAGGGCTTATGAAGCAGTTTTCATGTACACACATATTTTTATACTATAACAAATATTTTCATGGCACACATACGCACATAAAAAGATGCGTTTTTGTTTTTTTTTTCCTTTCTAAATATTTGCTTTCAGATTTTGAAAGAGAAAAAAATTCAATAATGCATCCTTCTCAAAACACTAAATGATTTTAATTAAAATGAAAGCATTCAGGTTTAAATGTTGTTTCACTTGATGAATAAAACACAAGTAACAACATAAAAGCATCACATTATTGCATAAATCTATTAATACATTGACAAGGAAGTAATTAATCAAATTTTAAAATTCTGGTCAGTCAAAATCTTTAGCTTATAAAAAAACCCCACTTCACTGATATAAATTATCCATAACATTTAAAATTAGAACAAACGTGTTTTGAATATTCAACTAATATAAAATTAATAAATTGAAGGCTTGCTATACAGACTAACAAGATGCAGGTGGCATAATATATTTTATTCAACAACTAATCTTTTAATGACACAAGAAATGTTTTCAGATTTTGGAAAAAAGAAGGCAAGATTTAGAAACTGAACTGAAAGAAAAAAGTAATATTAAAAAAAATTTAAATAACTTTATTTTTCTAACATACTAAATTATTTCAATTAAAATTAAAGGGTCCACTTTATTTGATGAATAGAATGCAAGTATGTTATTGCAATAGCAATACATTAGTATATTACCAGGGAAGTAATCATTCACATTACAAATGTTTGATCTAGACAAAAATTATCCATTAAAATAGATATATTTCATGGTAGAAAAATCTCTAGCTTATAGAAGGGACACTTCACATATATAAATTTTCTATATTAACCAAAATCAGAATAAACACATTTTGAATATTCATAACAATAAAGTATGAAATTATAGTTAAAAGGTACTTACACTGACTAACAAGAAGCAAGCTTCTAAATGGCACTATATATATATTATAAAGCAGTTTTCCTGTGCACATATATATTTTGTACTACAACTAATCTTTTCAGGACACAAGAATATTTTTGGATTTTGAAAAAAAGGATAACAAGATTCAGATGAAAAAGATAACAAAATATAGAAGAAAAAAGTAACATACGCACACATAAAATTAAAACAATTGCATATTTCACAAATACTAAATGACTTTAATTAAAATGAATGGATTGATATTACTTGATGTATATAAGTATATTATTGTATAGGTATATTGCTATATTGCCAGGGAAGTAACTATTAAAATTCTAATTGTTTGATCTACACAAAAGTTAATCATAAAAAACAGAAATATTTCATGGTAGCAAAACATTTAGATTATATAAGGGACACTGTACAGATATAAATTATCCAAATTTTCAAAATCAGAATAAACATATTTTGAATATTCATACCAATAAAATATAAAATTAATAAATGGAAGGCTTAATATACAAACTAACAAGATGCAGGTGGCATAATTTATTTTAAAAGTGGTTTTCATGCATACATATGTATTTTATTCAATAACTAATTTTTTAATGACACAAGAAATATTTTCAGATTTTGAAAAAGAGGATGACAAGATTGAAGTGAAACAAAAGTAATATTAAAAAATTGAAACAGCATTTTTTAACATGCTAAATAATTTAATTGATGAATATAACACAAAATATATATTAACAGAGTATATACTGCAAGAAAATTAAATAATCATATTCTAAATGTTTGGTCTACACTAAAGTAATTCATAAAAAAATATTTTATTGTAGAAAAACTTCTAGCTTTTAGAAAGAACAATTTACAAATTAGTTAAGAGTCACATTTCATTCTTTTCTTCACCTGTTAATGCAAATAAAAAACATAATCAATAATTTTAGTTTCATTTTTTCAAAAAAAATTTACAAAATTAAAATGATTCTTTTTCAAATTGTCCATAATCTTATTAAACTTGTCAATACCTATAAAGGCATAAAATTTTTACTAAAAGGATAAGTAGATTCATCTTTTATTTATTAAATGTTAATAATAACAAAGCAAAAATATTGAATTTTAATAAAGATTTGCTTTTTTAGATGTTAATGACACAAGAAAAATAGTTTAAACAAATGTAATTCCCCTCAAAAATTGATCAATTAATGAATGATGTTCACATTATCTGTCCTTTTGAATTTCATAATTAAAACATCAGCTATTTTTTAGCATAAACAATATCCATGCCAGTTACATATCATACATCAATAAAGATACAATTCTGAGAAATTATGAATAATATTTTAATAATTGAAATGTCTTTTACTTGAAAAAAGATATTTTATTATTTTTCAAAAATATTTTTTTTTAAAATGAAGCAAAAGGGATTCAATGCAGAAAAAAAAAAAATGCAAAGCAGTTTCATACATATTGTTATATAGACGCAAAAACTTCTCACAAATGCTTATTAAAACAAGATAATTAATTTTATTTCAGTTGAACAATTCTTGATACCATCATGTCAAGTTCATTATTTACAAATATAATAAGTATAAACTTTCTCTTTGTTCTGCAATATTATATTTAACATTATTAGTTTAAAAATTAAATAGCAATTCTTTAATGCATAATTCTTGAGAACTATAAAAAAAAAAAAAACCTCAAAAAACAGCTGCCTTATACTATCAATAAAACATCTTCAAATATCAATAAAATATTTTCTATGTAAAACATTATTTTTAAAATAACTTGTGAAGCATACATTACAATTTACACTTAAAAATTAATACTCAATAGAATATCACAATACATCAATAAATAGCATGAAAAAATTGCATGTAGTTTTATAACATCAGAACAAATAATAATGCATTTCATGATTCCTTTTTGACTTAAAAAGCAGATATGCTATAAATTTATACATTATGTAAATACAATTTAATAACAAAAGACACATCATGTATTCAAACCAACAAAACATTGTTTAACAAATAAATTCAACTTAGTACATATTTAATGTGAGATACATGTTGCATATTTTATCATAAATGGTGATGTCAGAGCATGAACCATGATTTCCAGAATAAAACAGCACAGCTGAAGACTATAAAAAACAAAATTCCTTTATGATAAAAAATAATTTCTACTTTTAAAATATTATTTTCAAATGACTATTTATAATTTTTGACTTGTCAAAAATTCACTTTACGAAATAAGAGAGTATCAACAGTATAAAAAAAATACATTATGACAAATCATATTTTACATATATTTACATTACAAAAAGGAGTGTTAGGGCAAGAAAAAGTATTTGTTTGCAATTTTTATACTTATATAACCTGACAGGGATATCAGGCATTCTACATAACCTAACAAACTAGACAATTATGAGTTAATATTATATATACTAAGCAAAATATCTGCAAAAAATGCTCTACATTTTTTTTAATGTTGTACACAAAAGTGCTAACATAATAAAAATCTGATAAAAATAAATATGGCTGGATAATTTTTCTAGAAGAAATTTCACTATTTTCATGTTTCAGCACTCTTCCTTTGCCTTGCTGAAAAGAATGTTCCAAAAAACACTTTTTAAAGTAGTACGTAATCCCTAAAATAAAAAAATAAAAATAATTTAAAGACAAAATAACGTTTTTACAATAATGCAAAACATAATTCATATGCACAAAAGAAAATTTCTTAATGATATTTAAAAAATATTCCTGTTTTTCTTAAAAATAATATGATCTGTGAAATGAGATTAAATTTGCCATAATAAAATTTACATTAACATCTATGTAAGATAAGATTTCCCTTACTTCTTCTCACATAGTTTATAATTATAGAATAAAATAAAAAAGTAAAAGATTTCATTCTTTTCCCCATTTTTCTAAGAAAAAACATATTTGTACAGAAGAAAAAAAAAATGCACTCATAATTTTATTATGACCACAGAGCTGGGATAGCAATAAAAAAAAGAATTAAAATAAAATAATTTTACTCCATTTTGTATTATTCTTATGAAAAATATTAGTGATACACTATTTTTTATTAAAGGCAAACCAGAAAGAAAGTAATTTGAATAATCAAGGCAAACAATAATAATTAATAATAAACAACGATAATGATTTTTACATTTACTGATAATTTTTAATTATCAATAAATGTAAATTAACAAAATTCTTAACGTACTTGTTAATTACTCCTCTTTAATTATACATATTCAGATCAATTGCTAGAACTTTTGAATGCATTACAGTAGAGAAAATCCAAAAATTTAAAACTTTTGGATACAAAAACTTAGGGAAATGCAATTTTAGACAACATTGAAAGTATCATGAAGATACAGGAGGTTTTTAATTTTTTAAAAAATATTTATAAATGTCATCAAAAGCGATTACTCATGGCATCATTAGAGATGCCAACCTTAAATGAGACTTTGTAATAGTATTTCAGAAAAGGCTTAGATGCATATCAGTAAGTGGGACAACAGAATTAATGTGCTAAATCTTAGTATTATTTGAATGATAAGCTTTATGAGAGAAGCAATCAGACAGAAACTTCAGCAGTTTTTAAGCTTTTTTACAGTAAATTATAATTCAGGGTTACATAAACAACCAATGATTAGCAATGTATTAACAGAACAAAAATTTGATGGTGATGATCTATTTCTTACCAATTAGAGCATAATTCTATTTTCAGAACATATCAAATGCAATATTTTAAAAAGAATTTTTAAGAACACAAATAACAAATATCTGCAGGTACAAAATACAAAATATTTTGATGTTGCTAATGTTGTTTTTGCAGTTTTGATTTAGCATGCCTTTGGTAGTTATTGCAGCCATCTTATGCAACAGAAAAATCCACAGAATAAACAGTACAAAAGCATGCTTTGCTGATATTGAAGATATAATAATATCGCAACTGCTGTTTGGGTATGATGTTCGCTTGGCACAACTTTTGATAATATAATGATCTCATTAAATGCATAGAAGAAAAAAAATTAACAAAAAATTGCAATTCTTAATTTTTGCTATGCATCCATAATTATTACCAACAAATTATAATATTTTGCATACATGATAATGCTCAAATCTCCATCATTGCTAGAAACTGCCAAGCTTTAAAATAATATGGAAGACACATGGAAAACAAGAATCTGCAAGATGCAAAATTGAATATCTTCTTCCACTGTTTTCCTTACTTCAATAATTTTTTTATGATGTTTCAATTTCTTATACTGTATTATATCCCTCTCTAACATTTTTAAGTAACATCTGATTTTGAAATTAAAACTATTTTTAAGAGCTGGTTGCTTTTAGTTTTAAAAATAAAATAGAACCAAATCATAATTATTTTTTCACATTAATCATCATGAAAGACTTTAAATTAACCTTAAAAATATAAAATATTCTTTAAAAAAATTATTAGATAAAAAAGAAAGAAATTAATTCAAACAATGTATTTTTTTAATGCAACTCGCAAATATTTAGACAGTTATCTTTATGCTATAACTAAGGGCTGCAGCAACATTACTCATTTAACACTACCCAAGTGGCACGTGTAACTTGAAGCTACAGACGCGAGTAAAACTACGGTCGCATGGCTCTATGATCCTATTAGACCGAGACATATGGTTTAAAGTGCATTCCGAACCACTACAAACATCCATGGCACCGCCGAGACTGGAACCCGAAATCTGTGGTACCAAGCGCTAGCCACTCGGCCATCAGGCCCCTAATTCAAACAATGTTAAAATGAAACTTTTCGTCTTACTTTTAATGCATATTTACAATATATTACCAATAAAAGAAATAATAAAACCTTTGAATTTATATGGAAGAACTCTAAAATTAAAAAAATGTAATATGGAAAGTCAATTTTTAAAACTATAAAGAAAATAAATTACAGTTTGACTTTTAAAATATAATTTTATAAGATATTAATCAATCTAGTTTATTTTTAATGAAAAGTTTTACTTGAAAATAAAATCATAGTAGAAATCATGTTTATTATTATTAACCAGAAATGTTTCATTAATTTTTGCATTAAATACTTAAAAATACTGTTTAACATAATTAAACTGAATTCCCTTACATATGTTATGTAATCTAAACAAATGAAATAGAAACTTTGCGAGTCATCTATAACAGGCAGTTAAAAAAAAGAGTTCAGTTAATATATAAAATAAAATAGAAAAATGAGAAATATACTTTTCTTTGGGCTTCAAGATTTTTGCATCAGAATCCTGTCTGTGTGCATCTAAACATTTCTGATACCGCAACTAAAACAAAAAAGCACATTAATAAATAAGAGATTTAAAAAATTTATAAAATTCAGTAGAAATTAATAAAGATTAAATGAATAGCAAAATCAAACATTTAGAAAAAAATTTCAATTTTTAAATACAGTTTAAAACAAAATGTTATTATTTAAAAAAAACATTGAGTATATTCAATATTATACTGTGGTTTAGCAGAAAACAAAAATCTTATCATAATAAAATATTTTTAAAAATAAATAATTTAACATTCATCAATAAATTGTACAAAAAGAAATACTCAAAGAAATTTAAACCAAGATTTTACATTCCACTTAAATACTAATCCTTTCAACTGCAGAAAAGAATAACATGGCATTTATTTGAATATCATGAAAAATTTTTAAACATTTACCTGGTCATTTGTTTTGTGTGTGTATAATAAAAATTATTTTTATTAATAATTATATTAATAAAAATGTAATATGAATAAATTTATCATTTATTTCTAAATTAAATTTTACATTATATGAATGTCGAGTAATATTTTAAAATACACGACTTGGAACAATACTGAGGGAAACAAAAATTAAAATCTCGAAAAACCAGAAAAACTAGTTTTAAAACTAAGATTATTATAAAATAATTAATAACGTAAAGAATCAGTAATTAATAAAAAGTACCTTGCAAGCAGCTTCAATAGTTTTACAAAGTGCTCCAGAGGAAGGTTCACAATAAAACACATGAGCTACAAATTCATCTAAGGCTGTATGCACAATAAATCCACAATTCTAAGAAAAATTATATCTAATTTTAAAATTTGGACCACAATTAATTCCTTTGACTTAATGATGATTATTTAATAAAATTTTGTAATAACATCATGAGTAAATTTAAATAAAAATTAAAATCTACTTAATTTTTCTATAGTCATTTCTAACTGCATTAATATAAATTTAAATAGCTGAATAGTACACAAAAAAATTGCAAGCTATAATCAGAGGTGGGGAGTTAGAGAAAGGCATTTTTGTAGGAGTCAATTTAAAAATCTGACTTTTGACCCTTTTATAAAAAGTAATTCCTATGTTTACAAAATTCATGCCCTTAATGTTAAAATGAAATGTTAAGGAGGCAATTCATTTGTATCCTTTAATAATATGATCATTAACAAAGACATCTGATCTTTATTCTTTAATTAACAATAAAAGATCTCATAGAAATTTTTCTATTATGAAAAAAAAAATTAGATTTATTGTATTACAATAAATACAAGAATGTCTTTGAAGTTCAGTATAAACATTACACCTTTAAAATTATGAAAAATATATAAAAAATTATAGATATACAATTAAAATTCATTGAATTAATTTCAAAATTTCTTCTAAATATACATTAGTAAGAATCATAGTGTGTAAAATTATGGAAAAGAGTAGGGAGATGGTATAGAAAATTCAACTTGGAAGTTGGTATAAAAATCCAGAATTTTTTGGCAGATTCCCCATACTTGGTTATAATCCATTGATAACAGATAAAAATAATGTTTCAAAAATATTTCAGATCAGCATCATTCTTACATTTCTTTTTATATTAATATATTTGAAAAATTAAATATAATTTAGATTCAAATGACTTAAAAATTAGCTGAAAAAATAAACCATTTTATGCACAGCTGTATAAACATAATTTTAGAAAGTAAATAAATTCAAAATTAATTTAAAAAATGAAATACATAAATTAATTTAATACATTAACCATTTATAACTTTTGTCATTAATTATTAACAAATCTAAATAAATGCTAATACAAGAAATAGACCATTAATATAGCCATAAAAAACCATTCATAATTTTAACCTTCAACAATATAAAATTCAATATTTTTATAGAAATGAAGAATATCATATAAAATTCTATAGTTTATTGTTTCACCATTAGAAATATTCAAAAATTGAATTAACTATTTAAGGAAATTTCACAAATATTAAGGAAATCTTAATTTATTGGCATTGTGTCAAAAACTGCATCAAAAGTGTATGTTACCAGCCAAATCTCTATTAGAATATTTTTTATACAAATTGAAATATAATAAATAATTGTTTTGATAAAATCCATGAAAATTTATTAAATTAAATACATTAAAATATCAACATTTAAAAAAAAAAAAAAAAAAGTAAAATATTATTAAAAGACATACTTAACATTTTTTCCAATTCCAAGAAAAGACAAAAATCTAACCCGACATTCTGCTAACTGATTATCTTCATCCTATGTAGGGGGAAGAATAGTAAGAATAAGTAGTATAACTATATTAATTATGTTTAATGAAAACCTCTCTTATAATTTCTATCTTTTTTATTATAAAGAAAACTACTTTAAACTATCACTTTTAAATAATAACACAGAAACATTAAAACAAATAGAACATTAATACACAGAACATTACAAAGGAAAAAGTTTATTTTATCACACATAAAAAGAATTTAGGTTTATCATTTTGGTTGAATTATCTGACTCTATAACACTTCAGAAATGGGATAATTATTTTTATATTTCAGATATGTAATATCCAATTGCAGAGAAATGTTTTCTCAATCACTTCATGCAGTATTCATTAATATTTTAAGAAAATTAAAATTCATTTAACTAACATTAGGGTTTAAAAGGTTCCGATTTTTTAGTTCACTTCTATAACTAAATTTGTTTTTTTGATGTTCAACACAAATCCTCCTTTTAAATATTTAATATATTATAACCAGAAATGGGTTTCTATTACATCTTTTTCATACTAATATCCAAAAACATTCACAAATTCAGTTTTTAAATGCTCTTTATCGTCCATGAAAACACAAAAGAGTACATTTGCTTCTGAGTTGTAGTGAATTTTAAAGGCTGATTTATTAAAAGTAGTACTTCCACTAAAATATAACACAAAATTGGAAATTTCAGAAATTTGCAATTAGTAAGAAAATGTAATGTACTTGATATTTAATACAAATATTAAGTTAGTAATGTCTTACAAATAGCACACAAAAAAAAATATTAAAAGAAAATATAAATAAGAAAACTATAAATCTGAACCTTTTGGATAATACAAAATTAAGATTGAATGTTGCAAAAGTTCAGTCACAAACTTCAATTCTCTTTTTTTTTTTTTTTTTCCCGAAAGAAAAATCAAATATAAAATTAAGATTTGGTTGCTATTAACTTTACTAACTTAAAAGTGTCTGATTTTTGCCTTATAAAATATAAGCTCTTATCTGCTCTCTCTGCCTGTAATTGAATATGAAAAAAATGATTTCTTAATAATTTCTTTCAATTCTAAAACTGAAGAGGGAAACGTTTTCCATTTCCTAACATAAAATAATCTGTAAAAATTTCCCATGCTTTCAGAATAAAAATTATTTTTTTCAGGATTAGATATATAAATAAAAACAAAAATTATACTATATTTTTTAAAAGAGGTACAAAAATTTGAATATTATTAAAATATATTTAATTATACATAATAAAATAAGTAATTATTTGTTACTTTCAAAACCAAGTTAAACTTTGACAAACAGATAAACAAACCACATTTTACTTGGAACATTATGTTAACAAACAATTCATTTCATATAGTTTGTAAAAAAATATTCCAATATTACTCATATTAGATTATAGTATCTTAAATTATAAATAATTTAAAGAAAAAGTAATTTGTTAATACACATAAATAGAAAAATTACTTACTCCAGGCTCTGATATAGTAATGGTAGAAGGAGCAACTGCCACATTCACATATTTATAATCAGATTTTCTAATAGAGTTAGTAAGCAGTTCAATTGCATCATTCAATACATCCACACCAGTAGCCTTTTCAACATTAGTTGAACCCAAATAATACACTTTAAGAACTTTTCGGTTCTTCCATAGGAGTAGGAAAAAGTTGACCTGTAAAAGTAAACTTTTGTAACTTCCTTTTATATATTCTAACTAATAGGAAGTGGGAAGTCGGAGTCGGTTTAAAAATCCGATTAGGTCTTTTTTTTTTTCTATAAAAACTATTTTTGTTTTCCAAAATTCTAGGAATTAATGTTAAAATTAAATGTTAAGGAGGTAATTCAATTGTATTATTCAATAATACAAGCAGTAACAAAGATAGTTACTGCTTTACCAGAAAACCAAGTAAGTGTTGGGAGACTTATCTAAATATTGAAATTTATAAAAAGAAAAACATGCAAACCTTTTTCATGGTTAAGTGGAACTAAGTAAGCCTTTACTGTGTGATATTTAGTAAAGAACATATACTATAATTATCTAATATCTTTCTGTAATAATTTAAAAGTTAACTTAAACAACAAAAAAAAACATTAAATTCGGAAGGCCTTAATATAAAAATTTGTTTCAATTGTTTGCTTGTGCAATTATATATATATAGATCTTGAGCAATTTCTTTCCTTTCTTAAGGGAAGTGAGGCAAATCAGGCTTTTTATATTATGAATGTTATAACAGCTTTGTTACAGAATTTGATTGTTTCATGAAGCATATAATATTTTGCAAATAATGATCAATGCTGTGGCTTTTGTTGTGCAAAATAGTCATGTATTTCTAGTTAACCTTTTTCTGTTCTATGTTGATTTTTTGCATTAATAAGTTGTGTCATACATATTATATATATACTAATTGTTTGGATTGACAAGAACTTTAAATATGTAAACCTTAATGATTATAATGATAAAATATTGCATAAAATAAATATTCAATGCCCAAATAATTACAACAAAAAAATTAAATAAATGCCTACATACCTACATATGTACCAAGTGATTCATCAGGGTAAAAAAAAGCCCTTGTTCCATAGGTAAATTTGTTGGACGTGTAGGAGTTCCATTGTTGCCATTTGATTTTTCTCCTTCACATAATGCAGAAGGTTCATTGTGTCTGTTTAAACTTCTCTGCAGACTTCTTTCAATCATTATTTTTTTGCAGATGTCTCTCAAAGTATTTGCTATTATTCGTGCAGGAATGTCACAACGAAAGACATGACACATGTGCTTTTTAGTAGCACGATCACGGGCAACATAAGCAAAATCTCTAAACGAAAAAAAAAAAAAAAAAAAAAGAGTGAATTCACTTTCAAAATTAATTAAAAAATAAGTTATTAAAAACACTACAAGAAAAATGGCATTACAAAATAATCAGCCATATTTTTCTATAAAAGCTTCAAAAATTTTAAGGCATGCTTATTTATATTGCAGCAAAGTTTCAAGCTAAAATAAATCAAATAAAAGTATTTTAATGTAGTGAGAAGCACACACAAGAGTTATATTAATTATAAAGTATTCTTTACCTTTCTCTGTTTGAAGAACAGGATCATGGAATAGCAAAAAGAGCAAATAATACATTAAAATTCCATTAAAAAGACAATATATTTAGCAAACATGTATGCTACTGATCATGACAGTAAAAAAATTTACAGAATGTAATATAATATACTTCAATAAAGTTTTTAAATTTTACAAGACTTAAAAAAACTTCTCAAACTTATAAGGAAAAAAAAAATAATTAAATTTTCTATTTTAAGAAGAAAGCTTTTTATGCACGGAACTACACTCAGTATTTATATTTAATAATATTCAGTACATGTGCTGTAGTAACTGAAAAAAAAATAACACTTACTCAAAATACAAATTTAGAGATATTTTTCTATTTTTATAAATATTTTTCCAGAATGTTTTAAATTATATATTCATGACATTTTCTTTGAATAAAAATACAAAAATAAAGCCAAGTTTAAATTTACCATACTTTCCCACCTATAATCTGCAGCATTATATAACCTACAGGCATAATTTTTTGTTAGAAAAATATAATTTTGTGCAATACAACAAATGCACAAAATGCTTTTTTTGACATACCACATACTAATAAAGTTCTGTCTTTATACTCATGGTATAAAACTAACAAGATGTTTGCAGTTTTTCTGATACTACAAATGTATAAAAAAATATTACATTATAAATTTAAAATAGTGGATACCAGAATGAAGATATGTAATTAAGAAATATGGTGAAACAAAAGATGAAATTTTTGCAACGATTTGCAATTTTAATATTTGCTAGAGAAGTGAAAATCTTGATTACTGTCACAATTATAAATATGGCCTTCTGTGAAAAGTTTTTTTATTTCTTATATCTTACTGCATTTGAGGCCATTTTCATCCAATAAAATACACCAATGTATGATGTGCATCACATTTTGTATGCTTTGTGCAAATCTGGCTCTCTTACAAAGTGCAGAAATATTGTTTAGAAGATTTTATATTTTTCCTTTTTTTTTATTTTTATTTTTGGTAAAAAGTATTTTAGGTGGTAGTTTCATAAATTGATTATTATGAAACCACAGGAAAAATAATGTCTACAGATTGATTGTCGTGGTCTATAATCCCCAGCACGAAATTCTAAGGTCTTTTATCCTATGATCCATTATGGATGGAATGAACAGAGCAGTAATGTTTTATTTTATACTAGCAGATATGACCAAATATTGATAAGCTACAGGAAAATTATATATTATTTCAGAGAAATATGCTTAACATAATAACATTAAACTCAAAATTTCATCATTCAGCACAAGACAGCCTAATACAATCCCAAAATGCTTTTTTTTTTTTTTTTTTTACATATATATAAAATATGAAATCAGTAATGAAGTCCTTTGGTTTTTCCATGCAAATTAATTTATATTACTCAGTAATATAATATAATATAATTATATATCTATAAAGACAACAGAAACACTTAAATGTTTAAATTATTTTGCCATGGCAAAATAAAAATATATATTAATATATCAAAATATTCAAAATGTGAAAAATAAATTTTAGTTGGATATAAAAATGGAATACTTTTAAAGAACAAAAACAATCACTTTTGCATATATTTATTATACTTTAATATAATATGTTACTGACCGTCCATTATCACGTCCAACTCCCCAAACACGAATTGTATGGATAGGCTGAGTGTTGAGAACAGTTAAATCTTGAGTGTCCATTAATCGTAAAGAATAATCATCTAAATCCATGAACAAATCTTTACCCTAAGAGATAATATTGGAATAATTTTTAAAATTTTTACTTAAAAAATTAGAAATGTACAGAAAACACTGCTTATCATATTTATCTCAATGCTGTTTTAATTTATTGAGCAGCAGAATCAAACAACGATATTTAGGTAATAGAAGTAATATCAACTCTATATTAAGGAATGAATTAGTGCCATACATTTACCCAAATACTGATAATGCAATAAATTAAATATTTTACAAGAAGCATATTTAAAAAAATCTTTTAATTTTACACCACCTTTCAATTATATAGTGTTTATATAACAATATAACTTTTTTACAAATTATTTGTACATATATAAATAATTTGGAAATGTTGAAATATTTTATAGAAACAACTAACAACAAAAGCATAAAAATATATTTTTAATTTTTTGAGTAAATACTCACAACAACTTTTAATAAGTATTGAAAAATACGAAATTCAATATACATATTAATTTGGGCACATATATAGAGAGAGATAAATAGAATGGCAGTAATTAAAATGCACATTTAAATGCTTAGAATTCAGTTATAAAGAATGTACTGGGGCAAATGCAACACTAATTACATTTGAACATTTGCAATTGTGTTTTGTAAATACATTATGTGAATGAAGATTCTGCAAATTTTTATCAATTACAATCACTGCTTCAAATCATTAGTCATTGTTGCTTCCACCAATTGTGATCATGCTTTAAAACCAATATTTAGGTTAGTTAGGTTGACACTATTTGTGTACATTGCTAGTGAAAGTTTATCAACGGAAAACTGAAATTGCAACTGGTATACTGAAAGAATATTGAAAGGTCTTAAGAAATCCAATGGGACAGGTTTGTGAAAAATGAGCTTCTGTTTTGAAAAGTTTGGCACTTTATAGAGATGCAGACACAGATCATTACACCAAAACGAGGTTGAAGATGTTACCACTGCCATGTATTACTCAACAGTCACACATGGCAGTAGAGCTCAGTCAATATCTAAGACATTGGATATAAAATATGAATGCAACAGTATGGAATATAGTGCAATTTTCTGAAAAGTTATTCTTACAAAATTACTGTCTCAAGAACTGCCTGCCTGAAATGTAAAAAGCTTGCTTAAATTTTACTCTGATGTTTTTACATTGATGCTTGGCAGTCAATGTGAGGTAGCCTTAGAGCATTTCAAGTGATTAAACACACCTTTATCTCAATGATGCAGCAAATACTGAGAATTAATGTATTTGGGCATTTGAAAATCCTCACATTATATAAGAGGTTGTTTACATTAAAAAATAAGTGTTTGGTGTGGTTGTACCTCATGATTCATAGTCAAAAATTTCTGGATTAAAATGTTTATTAAATGTTAGTCAATCAAATGAAGCATTCCATTTTTCAGTTTTTATGCTTATCTTTCTGCACAAGATTAGCCTGTAGAACCATATTATCACTCATATTGTATTTTTTTTTCTTGTTATCTAAATAGTATGTATACAAAATAATGCTGTTTGCCCCAATAAATTCTTTATAACTAAATTATAAACGCTTATATTCTAATTATGGCCACTTTGTAATTGAGGCACTAAATTAAGACAATTTGAAAGAGAAAAAAAAAAAAAAACTTTAACATAACACACATTATATTTGAAAAAGTAAAAAACATTCAAAATCTATTTCCATTAAATTGTACACAAAGTAATCTAACATAATTACATGTAAAGCACTTCTGTTTAACAGAAAAACTATTCATTACTTAATGGAATAAAGTAATCCAAAACGATTTTAAAAAAATAAACAATTATTATTAAAATTAATTTTTAACGAAAATCCTATTTATAATATTTTTTACTTCTTCAAGTATAATAAGATTTATATATAAAAAATAATTTCTTTCCTATTGAATTTTATAAGGATGATATATCAGTTGAAACAAAAAATGTTTTTTTCTTTTCTAAACTGGAAAAAAAAATTCAGGAATTCTGTTTCCTAAATTGTCAAGATCAGTAAACTAAAAAATGTAAATTTTCTGCCATACATATATTATTATATAAATTACATTCACTATTTAAAAGAAAAAAATTAAAACTTTGAAGATAATTAAACTTCAGCTACAGTGCATCTGAAAAAAATATTTCTAAAATTTGAGAACATATTCGCTTCCCATGATCATTTAAGACACAGAATTAAGAATTAGTTCACGAACAAGATTTATTTAAGAAAACATGAAAATTAACTCACATCTCCCCATCGTCCAACAATATCAAGAATATCATTTCTTCCAATAGATAAGTCAACTATGCATTTGTTAACTGCTTTGCTGCTTCGTTCAGGTGTTAGATCAGCTTCAGCAATCTCTACCCAACCCAATGATCGAACTGCAAATCAATTGGTCGCTAAAATTAAAATAAATTTTAGTTATAATGATTTATATATTTTTCAATGAAATTACATATAATTGTTGAAAATTTACTTATAAAATTTTTTCCTGAAATATTTCGGATAATTTGAACTAAACTGTTTTTAAAATTATATTAACTTATTTCATAACTTAAATCAAAGTACATAATATATCAGGTATAATATAATTATCACCTGAAGTATGTCAAAAATGTACAGTAATATAATAAGTATAAAGAAAACTTTTTTTTTTTATACAATGAAAAACAGATTTTAATATTTTAAACTTTTTGGTGGCAATATTTAAGAGATGCCATCACAAAGTAATTAAAGAAAAATTGTTATTTTCCTTTAAAAATTCTGTTTTTAAACTGTAAGCATATTAATATCAGGAAATTTATATTTTCTTTAATTCAATATAATATATACTTTACAGAAAACCAACTGGCAAAAACAAATAATTTTTAAATAAAATTATAAAATATTATGAGAAAAAAAAATCACACTATTAATCAAAAATGAAAATAGGCAGCAATCATATTTTAGTTGAAACTATTTATAATTTCAATAAAACTTTCATTATCTTTTAATTAAAATTTTATTTTCTTATATAAGTACTTCTTATTAATTTTATTTTCTTATATAAAATTATATTTTCTTATAACAGCATTCAAAAGCAATATTATTTTAATTTATAATATTCATTACTCAAATAACACATGAAAACTACTGATTTCAAAAGCCTTTATAAACATTCTTTTTAAATAACTAATTTCTTAATATCAGTATCTTACTTTATCTGAAGTTAGACTGCATGAACCATCTGGACAACTTCTTCTCCTATAAGAATGTTTAAGTATTATATAAACACCTATCTCAAAGAATGTTTTACTTTAATTTTATTTTATTTTACAACATTTAAATAATGCTATTTCTAATTTACAATTAGCATTTAGGAGATATTGACAAAAAAAAAATCATTGCTTAATACCAGTACATGCATTTTGCAAATAATATTTTAAAATTTTTTATTATTTATGTGTTGTAAAATCAAACAATATTAAATTTAAAATGAAATGGTGAGATAAGCCACCAGCAAAGTAACAATGGCCATCGACTTTATATTACAGCTTAAAAGAATGCTTTCTTCTTAAAATATATATATATTTTAATTTCAAAAAGGAAAACAACATTAAAATTTTAAACTAATAATAATTTCAAACTTTTTGCAAAATATTTTTTAAAAACTCATTTTTACATTAATTTCTCAATATTAAAAAAATTATCATCCATAAATGGTAGAAATTTAAATGAAAAATCATTAATTCTAATTTTTCACACTTAATTCAGTATAAATAAAGTGAAAGGACAATATTATAATATACAATATAAATTTGGCAGCTTGCAGTTTTTCTAAAGTTTGATAAATAGTTAAACAAAAAGAGAAGATTATTATATATAATAGTAATCCATAACAATGGAGCTGATGGGAACAACTTCATATTTGAAACAATAACCATATTTTAGATACTTGTCTCATTATTTATCAATTTGAAAATAAACACAAGGTTTAAATCATTTTCAATACAGTAACCTTAATGTTAAATAACTCTTTTATTTTTGTATTATAAATTTCTGCAAAGGACGTACTAAAAATTACAATAATATCCTCACTGTTTAAAAGTCATGATTTTAAATATGATGTTCACTTATTTTGAAAAAAAAAATTATAGGCAATTTTTAATATATTTTAAGATTATTATAAAATTCCTTTGAAAATAAGAATCAATAGCAATATATAATATAAAGGTAAAAATGAAAAATTGTTTAGACTACTGTAATAAAAAAAAAAAGAAACATTTAATATACTAAAAAGACATACAAGTGCATGCAAAACAAATAATTTGATATATCTCATTATTTTCTTACTTAATAGTAAAAATTTAATTTTTGAGTAGAAAAAAATTGATGCATCAGAGTTTTAACATATTTGTTTCAAAACAAGTGTATATCAATTTATCATCCAAGTTAAAAAAGAAGCTTACTTTATTTTCTCATCAAGTGAATGCACTCCGAGCATGTTATTACGGTGAATGCCATTAGGGATGCTAGTTTCACAAGTTGTTTTACGAGGATTCAAAAATAAATATTTTTTTTGAAGAATTCTAAAAATATCAAACATATCAATTTCCATATTTAAAAGCATAGAGATATTTAAATAAATTTATTTCTGAAATGGTTTCCTTCTGCATATTATACAATTTGTTTTCAAAGTTACTGATTTTCTCCTATTTCTAATTTCCACTTGAATGAAAGACATACAATTTTGACTTTTATGTTATCTTTTCTGACTTTAACTTGAAATCATTATCACTCATTCATTTAATTAAGATTACATCAATTTTGATACACAGGTCTAAGTAAACATAAATAAAATTTAAAAAAAAGTGTTTAATCAAGCAAAATCTTATTACATAAAATAATATATTCTTAAAATATTTTCAGTGACTTATACTATTTTTAGTACTAAGATAAGTTAATCAAAAGAAATTATAACAGAATAATTTATTATGACATTTAAAGAAATTACTGATGTCAGAACAAATGAGCACTTTATAACATATATAATTTATAAAACTGCTAGTTTGTATTTCGCATTAGAATATTTTTCTCTTCACAATTTCATTTGTTAACATACTGCTATCTTAATGTGTGAAATAATTCAAGATGTAAAGTTATTGTAGGGAAATTTTAAATCCTTATTACCCTTATTAATTCTGAATAAAATTTTTTATAATTCTTCAACAATTGAATAAGGTTTAATTTCTAGATCAAGAACTAAAAAGAATAGTTATGAAAATGAAAATATGTAATTTCTCTCATTGAAATAAATCTTTAATAGCCTAACTAAATTGAAATAACTGATTACTTCCCATCTTTCATTACAAAAAAATATTATCATTCAAAGAATACGGTTGTTTATTTATTGACTAAAATATGTGTTATTGTACTCTTGTGAATTTTCTAAAAACTATTAAATTATTTTAGCACAGTTACGCATTTATTATTAATACAGAAAAGAATAAAACCATATTCTATCATATATTCAAGATCATTAAAAACAAGCTTCCTGTTCCTAATTAAAAACACTATTAAATTAATCCTATAATTATCAATAAAAAAAAATCAGATTATTGAATTAGTAATGTACACAGTCCAGTCACATTAATGTGACCACCTGTCAAAAGCCAGAATAACCACTTTTGGCAGAGCGGACCGCTGCGAGACGTGCAGGACGAGAGTCAATTAGGTTTCTGAAGGTGTTCACTGGGATGTTGAGCCATGCCAACTCCAGAGTCGTGGCCAGCAGCGCTAGATTACGCGGTTAAGGATCCATGGCGCGAACAACCCGATCGAGGTGGTCCCACAAATTCTAGATTGGGTTTAAATCTGGTGAGTTTGCTAGCCAGGGAGTACAGTAAACTCATCGTGGTGCTCTTCGAACCACGCACATACACGAGAGTTGAATGACACCTGGCATTGTCCTGCTGGTAGATGCCATCATTCTGAGGAAAAATAATTCGCATGTAGGGGTGGACATGGTCCGCAAGGACAGATGCGTACTTGTGCTGATCCGTCGTGCCTTATACAATGATGAGTGCACCCAGTGTATGCCAGGAAAACATTCCTCAAACCATAATGCTCCCCCTCCAGCTTGGATCCCAGCAATTGTTGCAGCGTGTTTACTTTCAGACGCCGTATACGTCAACGTCCATCTGTCCGAAGGAGCATAAAACGTGATTCATCGGAAAAAGCCACCTGTCGCCACTCTGTGGACATCCAGTTTCGGTACTGGCGTGCAAATTCCAGTCTTTCATCGCCGATGAACAGAAGTCAGCATATGTGCATTAACCAGGCGTCTGCTGCGGAGGTCCATGCGCAGCGACGTTGCCTGAACGTTGTTGAGGATACACTCTTGGTAGCCCCTCTGGTTCATCTGGACTGTCTATTCGCCCGAGCGCATCTCCGTAGCCTTCGTTCGCCTCTGTCATCTATAGCCTGTTGTGCACCACATCTGCCACGCCGCTGATTTTGGATAGTGCCATTTTGCCATGCAAGGTATATTTTTACCACGGCGGCACGCGAACAGTTCACAAATTTCCGAAATGTTTCCACCCTTGGCCTGAAAGCCAATACCCATGCCCTTTTGGACGTCGGATAAATCGCTACGTTTCTGCATTACGCCAACAATTGAAATGTTTTCCGATGCCCTAGGACATCCTTTATATACACTCCACTGCAATGTGCTGCCACCTGCCTTTTGTGATTGGTTATTTCACGTTGACGTCGAAAGTAGGTGGTGGTCACATTAATGTGACTGGACTGTGTATAATAAGCATGATTTAAACTACATGTTTTGCATTAATAGAACTAAAATATTTATTTGTATTATGAAAACGTCAGATACACACAAAAGTGAGAATTACCAAATCTAGATCTTTTTGACAATCTTGAGGAAACCCTATTACAACTGTATGAAATGGGAGGATCTCGCTGAATCGTTCCACTGCTAATATGCCAATAATATGGTCCACTATCATCTGAAACATCAACATTTGAAATATAACTAACATGTCCAAAAAAATAAATACCTGTATAATAAATATTTAACTTTTTAATGTTTTTGAAAATATTAAAAAATTAACATTTCATCAATAAAATTTAAAGACTGTTATCTAAAATAAACTGCACGACTGAATTTTGATAATTTAGAAATAGTGAGATATCATTTTAGTACTATCAAATACCTAATAAACAAAAAAAACTTTCTTTTTTATAAAAGTTATATATTAAAATATAAGATTTCACATGATATTCTTTAGTTTTATTATAAAAATTACCAACCAATATTCTGTAAATACTGTAATGAATGAAAATTATTTCATTTAGTAATTTAAGTATCTTCTGGTGAGATATGTGTGCTTGTAACAGATAAAAAAAATGCTATCAAAAACATATATTTAAATTAGAGATAAGTGATCAACTTAATTATGAAAAAAAAATTTGATTGATTAGTTTTCAAAAATAATGTATAGTAATAAAGAGATTTTTTTAATTCTTATTTCTAGCTAAATGTTAATTCAATTTAACTGTAGATTCTTTTTATTTATATCTACGATATATAATGGCAAATATGATTTCCTTTTTTAAGAGCACATTAAACTATTTAGTAAATTAAGTTAAAATTTTAGAGCAATAACTTCAGCATAAGAAAAATAGTATACAAACCAATTTTGTAACAAAATTCATATAACTTTACAATCACAGAAAAGGGTTCACATCAGTATTACAATTTCATCCAATAACTGAATATTACGTTACTATCTTCTTGTTATAATTATTAAGTAAAAAAGAAGAAAGATTTGCTGCATATTATTGAAAAATTATATAAATAATTGAAATTGTTTATTTAAATAATAATATAATTATCCATTTTTATGAATTTATTGCAATTATTCTATTTAGACAGAATAGAATTTTAGAATTTGATAGTAGCGAAATAATATTACAAATAAAATTGTATGATTCTCCTTATATGATTAAGGAAACGATTGGTTAAAATGCTTTATAAGAATGTCTAATAAAATTATGCCATTTTTTTTAAGGCATTTACATTTTTTTTAAGCCAATGGCATCAAATAGCTAGCACTGAAGATAGCAATTTGTTTTTAAATTTCCCAAATTATCTAATGAACTTTGTTTCAAGACACTATTAAGTGTTCTGACCAATAGGAGTAAAATGATTTTTGCATAATTCTGATATAATAAAAAAAGCAAAAAAATGTAAAAAAAAAAAATTGTTTTAAGTATTAAAGGTTTTTTAAATATAAAAAAATGTGTTCAGTATAAAAAAAAAAGTAAAATTCTCATGTTTAACTTTTTAGAAAGGAATTAAATAAAAGAATAATTATTTAGTATTTTTTTTTTCTTTTAATAAGATGATTTTCAATTTTTATATAAAATAATTTAAATACAAAAAAATGTATTAAGTGGAATTAATAAAGACAGTTAAGTCGGTAAAATATTTGTAAATGAAAGAATAGTCACAAAGTAATATTTCAAATTATCACATAATTATTATTGGAGACATTTTTAAAAGTTTGTGATTTAAAATTAATTCATAAGTTATTCATATTCTATAACTCCTTATATTATTATGAATTAATATTTTTAAATTATTTTCTCATAAGGAATTGACTACTATTTTATTAGAATATTTTATAAATAGACTTTTATTTTTACAACATAGTTATTTTATTATTTAGTCATTTCAAATATTATTACCACTTACAGTTTATTCTTATGAAATGCGAAGTTTTATTAATCTATGTATATATTCATTTAAAGTTTAATTATTGTTTGCATCACATGGTGTTTTTATTTCTGATTTAATGATTTTACTTATTTTTGTATGATAACATTCAAATTGAATGTTTTTTAGTTATTGCTTTCATTTTAGATTGTGCGGTGATTTGAGATAAACAAATCCAGTTAAAACAGAAATTATAACATATTTCTTTTGAAACCTTTCTAAATTTAAATTTTGTAATTTTGAGATGTTTTCTCAGCAGAAGGTATTAAAAAGGATTTTTATTATACAAGAGAAGAATTTTTTTAAATTTAATATAAGATAGATACAAATTCAATGCATTTAAAATGAAAAAAAGATCAAATATACATTTTTATTGCAAAAGTAAAATTTTATTTTATTTTAGGACTGGATAAGCCTTGAATGCTAACGTTAAAAAGAGACTTATTAGTAAAAATGATTAGTTTCTGATGTAGTGGAAGTTTTTTCAAAGCACAATATGTCTGAAAGCATCTAAAATTACTGATACGGATAAATATGTAAGGAAGTAAAATTATATATATTAGATTTTAGAAAAAAGAGTTAATAAAATGAGCTCCATACTGATCTAGAGTACGTATAAAACACATAAAATTGTTTCACTAAATTTGTACTTTATTTCCAAACTGATCAATAAGCCTTGTAGCCAATGAGCAACTTTAAATTTCTAATGGATGCTCCACATCGACATTTACCAGAAGATCCAACAATTAAATTTGATGATTTTTATTATACTTATTTACCTGTTATAAAATAAGAACTAATGAACACATTTCATTATAATTTTTATATTTGTATAAATATCAACTATACTTAGAATAAATGTTTGGTACGTGTAACCTAGAGTTATTTATGGCAAAGTAGTACTTATCGTATAGTGAAAATATTACCAATATAATATAAAGCCAAAATAAAATATAGTTATTATAAAGTATACAATATATTCAACCTTCATGACGTTCCCAACCAGATGGAAGGCAGTCACTCTCTGCAGATTCATCACATGAATGTCTCTCATATTTAGTAGATCCAGCTAGCCTATGAAAATTAAATCCAGAAGATTTCAAACTTTGAAGCAGAGTATGATATAAAAAAAGATGATTAAATTCACGAAACAAAATCAGCTTTTATAAAAATAAATGAAATAAAAGAAAAGACCATATTATTTTAGAAGTATAATTCTAAAAATATTATATTCAATTTACTAAAAATAATGGAAATGTTTAAAAAAAAAAAAAAAACATTTTTTTTTTTTTAACTAAAAAAGCAGGAAAAATAATTATTGTATTGAAAAAAAATAATAAACTCATTTATAAATTAATTTTAAAAGCAATAATTAAAAAAAGTGATGAATAATACAAACATATATAAATAATGTTTTGAATATTTCTATTTAAAAAATTGACATTTTAAAAATTAAATAAAGAATCGAAATGATGTGAATCTAAAACATGTTGTATTTAGACAAATTAAAATAATAAAAATACCATAATTTCCTGACTATAACCTACAGCAGCCCTAAAAAATAAATGATCTTGTATAAATCACAGTGTTGAATAATTAGAGGTGAATGGCACCTGTAATTTAATAAACAAATCCAGTTATGTTTTTATATCAATGACATAAAACTACTAAACACTTTTTTTTTCAATTTCAAAGAATATTTTGTATGTCCCAGTAATATATATATAAAAATATGTTATAAATATAAGATGGTAGAAATCGAAAAAATGCATGTAATAACATTGGTGTGTTTGTTTGTTTTGTCACTCTACCGTCATTTTTTGCACAGTTTAGGCTAATTAGATCGGGACCTACAGTTTAAAGTGGATTCTGAGCCACTAACAAACATTCATGCCACTGCCAGGATTTCGAACCTGAAGCCTAATAACATTGGAGAACAAAACAAAAGAGACATCTATCAACATTTTTTTTTATTTTTATCTTCATACTTACTAGAGCATTGAAAATCATAATCAGTAACAAAATTATTATTTTGGCCTTCTGAAAAGTTTTTTAATTCCCATATGTAACTTCATTCGATTCCATTCCATTCCATTTTCATCTATTAATATGATTCATGCCACATTTTGTATACTTTTGTTAATGTTTGTCTCCTCCATCGATCACAACTGTTATGTTTCTATATGTTTAGAACATAACTTATTTTTCAATCATACAAAGTTCTATCAAATTTTGTTAGTAAAAATTATCTCTAGATGAGGTTTTACAGAGATGATTTTCAACAGACTTCTGAAAAGTAGCCTATAATCCACATCATGAAATTCAAAGTTTTTTTTTTTTAACATATAATTTGAGAATGGCCCTGATGAAAATATGATATATTAATAAAAGCAGTAGCAAACAAGGCTGACAAAAAAATTGGTATTGAATAAAGAATTTTGATGTTGAAACATTGAAAAATTTTGCCAATAAATTATGTAATCCAAAATATTGTCTAAAATTATTCTATATGAAGGAGAAATTTTTCAAGGATAGAATGAATATATATATATATTTACAAACAAACAATTCAAATCCATGAAAAAAGATTGGTAAAAATTTTTAAATAATGACATACATAATAATATAGCATATTTAATGTTCTGTATAAAAGTAGAAAATTAACTGGGTTTCACTTCTCTTTAGTAGTAAATAAATAATGAAAATTTATCCATTATAATTAGAAATTATCTGTTATTTTAAGAAATGTATAAAACAATAAAACTTTTATGAACTGAATTTAAATATTCATAATTAGTAAAAATATGGATGCAGATAAATTGTACAAAAGAAAGAAAATGCTTTTTATTTGTACCAATCAATCCAAATTATAAAGAAATTCAATGTTAATAAATAAGCAATGCTTTCAACTAAAATTAATAGAACAAAGGTAAAAAAAAAATTATCTTAAATATAAAAAACTTAAAATTCCATTACATTTTTTTCCTATTAAAAAAACTAGAAGTTAAAAATTTGGCTCTGCATTTAAATTGATTACCTTTTATTTGAATACACGCTTAGGCCTTATTTTTTTTTTTTTTTTTTATTTAACTATTCTTTTATCTATGTATCTCTCTATATATATTCATATTAATATATTTTGTACAAAATAGAGCTGAGATTAAAAAAAAATTCAATAAATAAAATATAACAAAAATTAAAGTAAATATGACTGGCTTTAAAAAAAACTATGGAGTTAACTTATACTTTAAAAAGGGAATAGATTTAAACATGTATAATGTACACATACAAATTTTCCAACATTACCAACAACAATTTCTTTCATAAATCAACAGAATATGAAAAAATAAATCAATTCATGTATTATTTTTAAACTATCACAGATTGTTTACTTTTCCGAAACTACTGATGCACCTGGTTTTTGCACAGAAGAATCACAACTACACAAAGCTTGAAAAGTAGGGAGATTTATTCTCTTTGAGAGAAGTTGCAGCTTCTAAACTTATGTAATAGTCTAAAAAACTTGATTTCTTCCCATATCTTTGTTGTCATTTGAATCAAAGACAGCATTACCATTGTCAATTCCTGGGAAAGAATCTTCTGTATCTGAAGATTTCAAACCATGAGTCTGATTTCTATAAGGCAAAAACAAATGAAAGTAAAATAAATACCGAAGAATACTAAATTTTGCTAATGTGTTTGTATTGTTAAGAATTACTACTAGTAAACTATTTTATTAAATTACAAATAATGCAGGGCTGTTCTTTCTGTACTAAAACATTACCCTCTGAAATTTAAAATTTCTTATTTAAGATAATGAAATAAATGAAATCAAGAATTCTCTACTTAGCTAAAGAGAATACAACTAAATAAATAATTTAGTTTCTTCTAGTTTTGCCTTGAGTAACAATATATACATTAAAAAAATATCAAGATTATTAAAATTTAATCAAATGGTTTCATTCTCCTTTAATGGATCTTGAAAATTAGACAAAAATTGATAATAATAAAAAAAAAAAAAAAAAAAAAAATTTAAACTTTAAATACAAGAATAATCATCATAGAAATTTCCTGTACATTACACTATAGAATAATTTAATTAACTTATAAATCTGTCACATTCATTTTTTAATGAATTTTAATACTAATGAAACTAACATTTAAAAATTAAATATTACTGTACATTACATTGTACTTATTCAAGTTATTATTTTTTTTATAAATACTTACAAAAAAAATAAAAAATAACAATTTGTAATATAATGTGTTAAAAATGAAATGGCATATAAGAGACATATCAATATACATTATAGATAATACTTTACATTATACATATTTTGGTACTTCTCAACAACTTGGCAATTTAATTTATTGAGCATAAATCTAGCATTTCTGAAAAAAAATGCTGCATAGAGTAACATTTAAAGGTGCACCATTAAAAAAACATTATGCAATCTAAAATATTATCTAAAATAATCTTATGTGAAGGAGAAATTTAAAGTAAAGAAGGATTTAAAATATTCCCCTTATAGAATAACTTTTAGGGAACATTGGTGCAGTCATTGATGTAACCTTTCCTCCTGAATTTCCTGTTAAACAAACACTTCTAGTACAATTTCAGAAAATGTATGAATATTTGTGAGTATTGATTGCAATACTGAATTTGCATAGTTAAACGTCCAACAAGTATTTCAATAATTTGGGACTTACTAGAAAAGAGGACGATGTGTAAAATTCCTTCAAGTTAGAAGTATTTTTCTATCTGAATGTATAAAAATAGACGAAGATGCATTTTTATTTTTTAGTAAAATTGGATGTTGAGATGCACTATTAAAAATAATTAAGAAAGATATGTATAATTAAGAAAGAAATTAGTTCAAAGGTAAAATATCATCTGTCAAAATTTTGAGATTGATACTTCGTTTTTTATTTAATTGTACTTTATGCACTACTAGAGAAAGTCTCTTAAGAAGTTGGACTTAGTTCTGCGATGAACAACAAATATCAGAAATTTTTCCCATGAAGTTAGTATTTTATGATATGCAAATATAATTCAAAATTATTAACTAATCAACTGCAATAAATTTTAGTATTTACACAATAAAAAATACTAAAAGTACAGTATTTTTACAGAATATTTAGAAAATATTTAGACAATACAGAATATTTAGAAATATCATCAATAACATTTAAATACATTTGCAAATATGAAATTTAAATTTTCAAACCAAGAATATATAATAACATAAAAATTAAATTTAGAAAACAAAAATAAATGAATAAAATCTTACAAATTATTTTCTGTATTTGCAGTCAGCATAGGTACATTTCTAAGTCGACATCCACACCCATAGACACAGGATCCAAAACTGGCATATTTGCGTTCAATTCTCGAACACTTAATCTGCGATTTATTTTATGCCAACATCTAATCCTTCATACAGATCATCATAGCTGCCATCTATTTCCAATATTACAGTTTTCATCAGAGTAGTTAACTGATAGTTCGGATTGGCATAACTGAGAAGATCAGTTTCTATGAAAAGAAATTAAATATGTAATGTTGTTGTTTTTTATTGCAGATTTAATTTAATATAATGTAATTTTAAAGAAAAATTAAATAAAATATTTTTAAATTTATCTTAAATAGAATATAAGAATATTTAACAAAAAAATAGAAAATTCAAAAGTGATGAAAATCATTTTTCTTAAAAATGGCTCCAATGATTTTGCAATGCTGCCACTTGATACATGATAATTTTAATATTGAAGTCAAAATTGTCAAATGTACGGAAGTATTATTCATTCAAATAAATAATATTGCCCTCGAATTCTATTACTAAGGTGCAACATTAGTATATTTTTTTTTAATTTAATTTTTGTGATATATTCTTCAAATCTCTTTTGTGCATGGAAGCTTCCCTGATTACAAAAATATATATATTTAATCTCACATGATAGTTTTTTTTCTTTTCTTTTTTTTCCCCTCCCTTTTAGACAATTTCGAACACTTACTTTTCTTTTTATATTTGAGTTATTCTCGTAAGTGCCAGTCAAAAATTTTAAGCAACTATGTTTTAATATTATTAAAGTATAGTTACATACAAAAAAATTAATAAACATTAATTATAACATAGCTTTACAAAATTTCAAGTATCGGAAAAGGAATCGTTTTGGACTGATGCTGTGTTTTCGTTAACATTTAACTCGCATAAAATATACATATATTTTTTTCATTTTCCTTTTGTTC